>WTSP01019056.1:0-14948 GCA_025331215.1 Actenoides lindsayi | reverse complement strand
TTTCTTTTCTTTTCTTTTCTTTTCTTTTCTTTTCTTTTCTTTTCTTTTCTTTTCTTTTCCTTTCTTTTCTTTTCTTTCTTTTTTTTTTTTTTTAAGTATGATTCCATAGCAACAGTCAACTGGTATGTGAGACACATGAGCCTACAGTGGTAATTTCAAGCTTTTTCTGGACTCAGTCAGGTCTGGGGACCATTTGCAATACCTTACAAGTCACTTTTTCAAATGAAATTAGCAAGTAAGAGAAATTTTCAGAGTAGCTTCAACATGTGCATCCTGCGTAACTGCCTTCATGAATCCCACCACTCTATCTGCTGACTTACCGATGTCTCTGTCCTGAGCAAGATATTGAAGTGTTGCTTGTAATTCCTTTGGAGTAATAAATCAGTCTCATATTTCTCTTAAAGACAAGCTAATTCCATAGTCCAAAGTCTGGAAATAAAGCTGGATTAAACTATATAGGTCTTTTAAATCACCTCATTTTCAGGACATCATGTAATTTCTACTCAATCAGAGGCAGCGGTATCAAAGTGTTTTTGCCCTTTCTAGATGCTCACTCAGATGTTTTGTAAGGATAAGCCTAGTGAGCTGTCACACTTGACCTCGCTCTGTGCCTGTGTCAAGGCCAGCAGTCTGGCCCACCACTGTCCCCTTGGCACAGCCCCTTCCCTGAGTGACCTGGTGTCAGTGGATCACTCTGGGGCTGTGAACAGTGCTCCCCAGGCAGCTGCAGCCCCAGAGCTTGTGTCCTCCTGCACCAACATCTGGATGTGTCCATGAATTTCCTTGGTGCCAACACAGTAGTGTCTTGGTGTTGTCCTCAAGCTATGTGCCAGCCTCAGAGGCTCAGAGAGCAGTAACCACACATGCTGGTGCCCCAGGAATCTGCAGAGAAGCACAGAGACATTTGAAATAGTAGTGAACATTATGTCCTGACAGAGCAGGGTGCTCTGAAAATTTATTTCATGCCCTTCGCTGGCAAAGGGTTTGCTTTCGTGTTCTGGAGGAGCGGCAGAGGACACGAGGTGGATGGCTTGTCTGGGGCAGAAGAAGGGTGGCAACTGCAGCTGGCAGGAGTGGCCACCAGCTCTGAGTGGCACCTATTTATACGAGGACTGACTTCATCTCACGTTTAGTTATTTGTGCACTCTTATTTCTGGCCAGAAAAGCATTCTTCCAAAATGTGCCCTGCCTCATTAACAGTCCCCACCCAGGGACCTCCTTTCAACTTCACCAAGCTTCCCAGCACCTCACTGCAGGGACCGGTTGGGGACACAATAGCTCTGGCGTGTTTATTTCATTTCACTTTTCCTCTCTGCTTGGCTGGCAGCCAACAGAGATGTTCTTTGCAAAGATAATAGTTTCAACTTAATCATTCACCTCTTATGTGTCTAAAAAGAGCTAAGGAGACTAGAAGTTTCCAAGAAAAATAAATGAACAGAACTCATTTGAGGGGGCCTCTTTAAGGTTGTTTTATTGATTTTTAAGAAAACAAAAAAGAAAAGGAAAAAAAAAAGCAGCAAGCTGTTCCTGCACATCACCCATGCCCTATTTCTTTTTTAAATGTATGTTTAAATTTGGATGAATGGTCATGAATAGAAAGGTTATGAAGTGCTTCTCATTGTGAAAGGATTTGCAGAGTGTTTGGAGCAATGGGTCCATAGTGAAATTCTGGTCCTGTTCATTCTGGGCGTTGTAGAGCTGGAGCTGGACCTTGGGGAACTCCTTCCTAGGCCTGCATGTGGGCGACAGGCAACAGCTCAGCAGTTTACTTATTTTTAAAAGGGACTGTGATTCTGTGTGGTTCCTTTCTGAGTTGTTCGTTTTTGTTGTACCCTGAGGGCCTGATTTTTCAAAAAGCTTGAGGACCTGGTCCTTTAATAGTGGATCCCATTTCATTGTCTCTAGGTAGTCTTGTCTCTCTAGCAGCCACAAGTACCAATTTCTTTCAGAAAAGACGACTCAGTTTAAGCCACAGAAAAAAAATACCTTCTTTCCACCTGGCCTGGCTGAGGGACAGTGATTAAACTCCAGATCTTCCTCACTCGCATATCGTATCCATAGAGCTGTTGAGAGAATACCTGTCCTTGGGAACTCTTGATAAAAATGAAAGGTTTCTCTTTCAACAACGTATAACATGGACACTTTCCAGTTTTACTGGAAAACGGGATGTTTTTGGTAAAGAAGCAAGAGAAATCCCTGCTCACTTGTAACTGGAGGTGGATTAAGACATGAGCAGTAAGATTGAACCTGAGGAATGAGCTCCTAAATCATAGGACTTCAGGGGGATCTAGACTTTCATTTGGACCATCTGACCAAAAGCAACATTACGGTTGAGCCTACATCATAGGAATGTGACTTGGGAAGAAACAAATGCTGGCTGGAATGGCTGGAAGGACCAGGTGGGCTGCCCTGGATGCAGGGCAGGGACACTGGCAGTGGGGGCTGTTTTGATTCCTGAGTTTCCCAGCTCTCTGGAGCAAGGTGGTGGGTGGCTTCTCCAAGAGCAGAGATTGCTGCTACCATTACTGTCATTTCAGCCCAAGGTGGGAGAAGCAGAGCCAGCCACTGCAGAGCTGTGACAAAAGAGCAGCATGCAATCCACAGTGGGGATCTACTGTAATCCAGTTGAACAAGTAACATGGACAGATCCCTCCTCTCCTACTGTGTTTCTTTGTTTTTTCCTACCTTCAAAGAAGCTCTTTTCTGGAAAAGAGTGACATACCTGAATCCATTCCTCCCCTTTCATCACCCCAGCTCCATCTTCCAAGCAAAGTGTCTGTGCCAGTGCTTTGGTGTCTCTGCTGCTGCCCTGCCCTTTGACCATACATGTGTATATATGTAAATGTGTATGTACTTAGCATCTTTTCCCTGTGGATATGGATGGTCTCTGCCTGATCCCACCTTTGGAAAGCAGGCTTTCTTGTGGGTACAGATTTAGACGACTCACTTAAACGTCCATAAAATAGTGGGAAAAAGAATGAAGTTGTAACTGTCATCAACCTACGCAGAAAAACTCCTGCAGCACAGACACCAATTTTCCAGCCTTTGATGACAAGGGGAAAAATTATCTTGCCAGGTGGAGTGTGATTTCTAGTTGTTCTCTTCAGGAAAAGAAGGGGTGAATTTACCAAGTTTGGAGTGAGATGGAAGAAAAACTCTCCTTCCTCCTCCTCCTCCTCCTCTCCTTCTTCCCTCTCTCCCTGGGCCAGGAGCACCCTCCTCATTAAAGAACGTATCTTCATAGACGTGTTAATTTTCATAATGCTGTGATGAGGCTCTGTGCTGGATACTTGTTTCCCTTCCCCCTCACTGAGCACTCCAGTAACCACACATTACCCAAGCTGAGCACTTTCTGCATGACTCAGATTTTTTTTAAGAACTAGAATCCAGTGGACATTTTCCTCACTGATACCACTGGGACTAGAAGGTCTTTTTTTTCCCACCAACCTTAAAAACATGCTGATATACTGCAAATTTTTCTTCTTTTCAATATTTTGTTGTTATTATTATTAAAACAGCACCAAGTCCCATAGCACCAAAGGATGGGATCTCTTTTCTCCCTTCCTCAACAGCTAAGAAAAAAAAATAAGAAATGTAATTATCCGTAAGAGAAAACACTGAAGGACACTTGGGCCATCCCTGATGGCTAGGCTGAACTGGGGGCACTGACAGTGCAGGATGGGGCCATGGCACAGGTCCCCATAACCTGTAGCTGGACTGCAAATGAGAGAGAACAGCCAAGGATTAGTGTCCCATCGTCACTGCCATCCTGACAATGGGTCATGCTGGACACAACCTGCACCATTCATAGACCTGAAGCATCTGACTGAAGCTGAGCGCACACTGGCTGATGCCAGAAGAGTGGAAAATACCTTCGTAAAGGCAAAGGTAGTGATCTGCAGTCCCTCCATAATCCAGAACCTTGGTCCCAAATGCAAACAAAACTGCCAAGGGGATGATTAGGTGGAACAAGGAAGTGAGCTCCCACATGGAGGTGTCTGAAGCCAAGGAGAGGGGTTTCATAAGGACTGGCACCAGCTTCAGTTGCAACATAAGGCAGCACATTCAACCTACGTGACCTTCCATGCTGGAAATGTAGCTTTATGATGGGTGTCCAGGAGGGTGCACACTCGTGCCTGCTCAGCAGCAAGGACAGCCTGGCCCTGAGCTCCCCTGAAAACACAAGTCACATGTGGTGCCAGTGTGTATTTTCTCATGCAAATCCCAACGAGTTCAAATGAACAGGTTTGGAGCCACAGTTCCCATCTGCCATTGACTGCTTGACGTGATTATTCAACCCTGAATTCCTTCAATTGACAGCCACGCTATTTCCAGTGTCTTAGTCAGCATTTATCACTCCGTTTCCCAGTCTGATGAGACCTGGATTTTCCCACACTCCCCCTTAAATGGAAACACATTGTTCATCTTCATTTTATTTATTTATTTGGTGCAAAAAAAAACCCCAAGATACTGCTATAACTTTGAAGTGCTGGCTCTACAATGGTTGGTTCCTTTTTGGAGCAATGGGTTTTCCTAAAAGCCACTCTCAGCAAGATCCTTATCAAACTTTCCTTCGTGGGAGACAATGAACATTTCACAGCATGAAGAGGAAAAAAATTAAAAGGTCAGTGAGAAGACAAATGCTGTATGTGGAAAGATAGCCAGGGTGCAGATGAGCTCCCCCAGCCTTGTAAACACAGATTATTTTCTGTCTACAGCTGCTGAACATTTCACTCGTTGAGTCAGCTTCAGAGTTTGTTGAGGGGCAATAATGGGCATCTGAGCATCCTCTGGACACTTCCACCTGGGACCCATAAACCTCACCCTGAGGTATCCAAGTACTAAGGGCCCTCACTGCCTGCAGCTGCTCAGGATGGCATTTAGTGTGGGATCTGGGAACATGCACGTGCCTTTGTAAGCTGCTGGGGTTGACTTCCCACAACAGGCTGCACTGGGAACAGTTTGCTTTTTACTGGGCTGCAAAACCAGTAGGTGATCTGTGTGGTGGCACAGCACTTTCCTGTGGCTAAAGGCAGAGGGGAGAGACAGAGACCAAGAAAGCCTCCCTGGGGAGCCTGGCTGCTAAACCTAATGGTGAAGGAACACGTTCTTCTCCAACAGCCTGCCCAAAACCTCTCCCATGATCAGGTGGGTGCCAAAGGATGCTCTGAGTAGGTGTGACCTGGGATTAATTTCAGACCTGGCCTCTCCTAAAAATGCCACTGCCACTGGATAGCTGATCTGGGAGATGAGCAAGCACTGTAAGGGTTCATGCTCACCTAGGACCTGCCAAATTTGAACTGCACCCACCAGGTCAGCTCCATGAGACCCTCTGCAGGAGTAGGCACTGGGGGTGGCCAGTGCTCCAGGTCTAGGAAGGGGCTCATGTGCTGTTTTTGCTGGGGGTTCTTCAGTGCTTTGCTCTGTTTGAGTCAGAGCAGCTCCAGTAGGCGGGTGGCACCTTTGTGTGGAGGAAATGTGTCGACTGGCGTCTGCTGTGTTATTTTTATTCTTTTTTTTTTCTTTTAGTCTAATTGTATTTTTAATTATTTGGCAGATGGGTTTGAGCCAAGGCTATGCAATCCATCAATGTTTGTTGGTTAAAATAGAAGTAAACACTAGGTTAATATAAACAAAGGAGCACTCTGGTTTATTGCCCAGGGATAACACTGGCATTGTTGCGTGGATCCTCCGCTGAAGGCTTTGAAGATCGTTTGCTCTATTTATTTTCCAAAGATGGGTAACTTTGTTCTATTTGCTCAGCTTCTTACTGGCTTAAATGGACAAGGGGTAAAGTGCAGTAAAGGTGGGTCTGGCTCCAAAAGAGCTAGGAAGGTAAAATGTGGTTTTGGATTCTGATCTCGTCCAAAAAATGTCCCACATTTCAATACCATTAGATAGCTTACATGTTGGAAATGCCAAGGAACCGGAAACTTTCACTCCAAAATCAACTCTGCTTTCATTAGTAATTATTTTAAGGTGGTATTCAGAGAACAAAACAGTACTATATGGAGCAGAAAGAGATCCATGGGGAATTCAGGGCTGAGCAAGTGTTCAGCCCACCATCCCCACTTTTACACTGGCTGTCGAGAATTAGCGTCCTGACGTGCAGGTGAGGTGTTCGGGCAAGGTGACGGCAATGGGCACGATGAAGGGGAGAAAAAGGAGCTGCCCTCTAAATGACAGCAGCGGCAGCAGAGCCCTGCCGTGGCCAGGGGAAGGTGGTGGGCTGGTCAGAGCTTCATGCCCAGGGCTGTGGAAGTGCTGAGCCTGGCTCAGACCATCAGCACCCATGAAGGTGCAAAGTCTGGGGGGTACACATCCTCCTCATTTCCTTGGGTGGTAGAGGTGTATTCTTGACTCCAATTTACAGATGGGAAAACCAAGCCACAGAACATCAGGATGTACATTTTTACTGACAGACATGGGACTTGGCTTTCTCCTTTAGACCTGACCCGGTATCATCCCTCACCTTGTTTTTCTGTCATAAAGTTGCTGCTTGTGCCTGTAATCTGCTTCTACAAGTCCTATAGATCATTACAAATATTATTAGATTTATCACTTCTGCATGTAACGTGCCAATCCTGGCAGCACACTTTGAAAGCACAACAGCAACAAGAAGCATATGTTCTGAGAGTCAAGTTAGTGGGATTTTTTTTTTTCTGCCAAGGACAATAATTTTTTTCCTTTTTTTTTTTTTTTAAATATTTTTTTTTCTTTTTAAATAAACATCACACTGGAATGTGCTGCAGCTCTATTGGCTTGGGCTCTATTATATTTCATGCAGCTTTCTAAACAATTTTCAACCCTGCTGGCCCAGTGTCAAACAGAAGGCAACCAACAATAGCAAAATCCCATTAAAGCTGAGAAGGTTCCTTCCTGAGGTGAACACAGCCAGAAATAGTAATCTTGGCTCTCTTTTCAATTTGGCATTGGGGACTAATAATGCCTGTTCTCCTAATGGAAATTATCTAATTTCATCCAAGTGCAGCTCCAGAGAGAGCTGGGCTGACGCACAAACAGTCAATATAACAACATTCTTCTTGAAGAGCTGAACAATGGGGCTGTGGTGGGACCGTGATTAACAACGTCAAACTAAGAACAAACAGAAGGTGTAAAAATAGGCATCCGAGGAGTTGACACAACGGATTATTTTTCATCTGTAAGGCCAGAGGAGAATAGCTTGTAAAATTGTATGCTTGGAGCACTTCATCAGATGTTGTGTGGAAGGACAAAAAAAAAAAAAAAAAAAAATCTCATTTCCCATCTGGGTCTGAATGTACTAAAGAACTGCACATGCCTTATTAATATAAATCACGCTAGCAGTATAATTCCCATTAGCATTAAAGAACCATTTTTCAATGAAATACTCTTGCCTCAGGAACACCTAATGGGAAATAATGATGTTTGCTTCATTTGAAGAGAATAGTAAAATACAGTGTGGAGATGGAGAAGGTAGAGAATCATTTCTTCTCTCCACTGCTATGGGTTTTTGTGTCTGTTGTGAGTTATCCTCTTTCCAGCCCAACAGGGCTGTATCCAGCTGCAGTGCAGAGGCCCCCAGAGGTGGTAAGGAATGGGGATGGGGGTGAAGGGCTGCTCCAGAAAACTGGAGCATTGCTATGGCCCAGGGACAAAGTGCTGCTGCCCTGTTTCCTGCAGGTCCCCACGGCTGCCCGGGCTGGGTGAGGGAAGGAGTCCAGCCTCCCTCCACTCACCCCTGCTTCCTCCCCAGTGCAGCCTCACATTTGGAGAGCACTGAGATGGCTTCAGGCCACCTCCACCCCCTACCTCACCCTGCAACTCCCTGTTGTTGACCTAAGAATAGCACTCACCAAAACCAAATTGCAGCCCCAGCCATTACTTATCATGCTTTGAGAAAAAGCATCACTCCCTAAATTTCCCTTCAACACTGAATCTGCAGCTGGGCTCCCAGGGTGCCCAGTACATTGAAAAGCAGAAGCATTAGAGGTAGATGAAACCGCTGCATAGCTCATTAGCCCTGATGCTTTGCTTGCTTTTCTCAGGGCTCTGGCTTTGGTATTTGCCCTGTAAAGAGCCATGTGTGCCCAGGGAGAACGCTCACCCCTGTGTTTGTGTGGGCACACTCTGGCTCTCGAACCTCAGCATCACTTCACTTTGACACTGAGGGATTTATTCTCCTTCCCTGGCTTAAGTGCTGCAGTTCCCTTCTAGTTCTCAATGAAAGGAAGGTCTAGCCTTGAAACGTTAGAAAAAATTTCCACCTTTGGTTTAACAAGTATGTTTTTTTTAATTTTTATGAAATCTCAAGTAGCCATTCACTTGCTGTTATTTTTAGAGCATGAGAGGGGAGCTCTGTGTTTTTATAAAATACCCAGATGTGTGCTCAGGCAAAGGGATTTGGTGCAGAACATGACACAGTTCACTGGCCTCTGCATTGTGGCCGATAGCATCTAGGAAGGACCTCACCCACCCCATAGGCCAACCTCTGCTCAGGGTCTGCCTGGATTGTGTCGTTTTCTTGTTCTCTTTCCCCCTGTCAACAATAAAATTGATGAAACCTATGGAAACTGCTAGTAATGAAAGAAAAGTGCACCAGAAGAAATACAACGCTGCATTGCCCTCAGCCTCAGCTTTCACACCTGGTTAGTCCCCAGCTCTCCCAGAAACCCCCACCTTTCTCCACATGAAAGTCACAGTTCCCCCTCCACACCCCAGCCATGCTTCCTGCACCCAGACCCACGTACCCCCCTCCCCCCATCAGATGACCCTTTTTTTGCCCTTCCTTTTGCACCCTGTTCTTTCAAACTAGGTAGGATCCTTCACACAGCTCTCCAAACACCCAAGACCTGAGGCAAAGTCCTGGCAATGAACATTTCTTATGTTCAGGGTTTTGCAGGCAGTAACATCCCATAGAAATGAAAGCAGCATGGCATGATGTCAAGCCCATACTGCTTGACTACAGGTAATGCTGCTGGAGACCTGGGTCTGACAGAGACCTGGACAATGTTCAGCATCCCACGGGTGCCCAAAGCATTCATGAGGGTCCTAGGGAGGAAACCTGGGAAAGCTTTGGAGAGCAGAAAGGAAAAGCCTTGTGGCTAAGCTCATACGCAGCAATTCCAGTGGCGATGCACCAAGACTGAATTTGACCTGGGAGGGTTGTTGTTATTGAGGCTTTTATTGTAAGGTTGCACTAGAGGGTGCTACTTCGTTAGTGTTTGGAAAAGATCTCAGTAATGAAGCCGTCTTCGACGTCTTTATTCCTTGTAAATTTAGGCTGAGACTTGAAATGTGTTGAGATTCAGGTTACCATTCAGCATGGACTCAGAATGAAATGGATTGTTTAGCTGGGAGAAAGAGAATGTCTTGGCTTGTAAAAGAGTTTATACATCTGGGGGGCAAGAGTAAACATTTGGCTTAGACATGGTGACAAATGAAAGGAAAAACTAGTCAGCCTTGCCTTTTTTCTCTCCATTTCACAATTCCAGGATGAATGGATGCCTCAAGGATCTGAGAAATTAGGAAAAAAAATAAGGACAGGACAGTGAAGGCAGACATGGAAGATAATGAACATTTGGAACTGCTGCAGGACAGATAATAAAAATCTCATGATAAACTTTTCTAGAAGAAATGAAAGCAAAATCCATTTTATGACTGCTACAGTCTTTTGGCTAAGATAAAGGTAACCAGATCCCAGGCATCGAGATACAAAATGATGTGTTAGAGGTATCAGTAGGAAATAACTTCCCTTGTGTGCTGTGTTTCTCTGCTGACTGCACTGCCTCTGTTTTTGTTTCCATTAGCTGAAGGAGTGGAGAAATGGCTATTGCTGTAGGCAGCATCCCAGACCCGCAGCTGGGAAGGGAATATCTTAAGCTCAGTTCTGAGAGCATCCCCTCACTTTCCTGAGTGTTTCACAGGCAGGGGACCTGGGTCTTGTAGAGCCTGGCACAGGGAGGCCGTGAGCTACCCATGGAACTGAGAAGCGATGCCTGGACTTTATTTAGGGCAGATTCAGTTCCAGGGAGGGAAGCAGATGCAGAGGGTGCTATGTACATGCTGTATAATCTGGCATATTTATTTATGGGACTGTAAAACTTCCCTGATTGGCATTTCCACTTGGCATCCACCAGAAAGCATCTCCTTTGGGCAAAAAAACATTAAAATGGGAATTTTTTTTTAAGATCTGTGATGCCATTATTCTGCTGAGATTTTATATATGCTAATAGCAAAGAAAAAGCTGGTTTTAAAGCTGGACTACTCTGTACCTACTGCATTTAAGTCCACTTAGAACATGAAAGGAAGGTTAGAAGAAAAACGGTAACTGTTCTCAAATCCAGATGAGTTTTACAGAGTAATTTTCTTCTAGAAACTTGACTTCTTTCAGGGGTTGATTTTGCCTTTTATGCAACTGCATTCTGATAGTCTTATTTCCAGCTTCCCCACATTTTTGACCACTGTTGGCAAGGAGGAGGAAACTGTTTCTTACTAAAACTTTTATTAGGCAGTTATTAGTATTTCCTTCTTTGGTATTAAATGGCTTTTCTGTACAGTGCCTTTAAAGTACTGCTGTTGAAGGGGCAGTGGGCCTAAAGCATTATCCTGGATTTATGGAAATAGATGGAGCTGCTTTGACAAAATTATAGGCGTGATGACCCACTATGGGAATAAAAAAAAATCCTCTGTTTGGTTTCCACCTGTATTTGCATCTACATATGCAACAAACTAAGACAACCCGAGCCTGTCCTCAACAGCAGCAGTTTGCCTCAGTTTGGAGATGCCCTTTTCAGTCTCACTTGAAAATGGGTGTAATTATACTCTCCTGTGAGATATAGGAAATACTCGTCATGGATGATCCTTCTGCACTGTGAGTCAAATCACCTTCATTTTATGCAATGATACTTCTTTTCAGTTGCTGTGCACTCTGCAAAATAAACTCAGTGTGCACATGCAAATGCTCCTCTCTTGTCAATGGTTGCACCATTAGAGAAGGAGATCAGCACTTCTGCATGTGATGTCACCTTTAATCAGCTACCAGGAAGGTTAATGGCAGACCAGCTCTCTGCAGACCTCTCTCTTGGTGTGGCCTGGAAAATGGCAGCTAGCCCATGATAACTCCCTCTTCAAGCAGATTATGGTCTGACCGCAGTGTAAAGTAACCTATGAAATCAGAGATGCCAATGGAAATGAAAGCGAACTCGGAATCTTTCCATGCGAGAAGGACCCATTTTAGACTGCAGGAAGCAGCTCCGTGAGGCAGCACTTAAATTAACAGGTGACCTCGTGAGATGTTAGAGCAGACTAGAAGAGGGCCACAATGGTTCTGCCACTCACCCACCCCAAATGCATGTTTCCCCCAGCTCTCTCACCCTGGCTAGCCACACGGTAAAGAAGTTAGTTTGGAGAAAAAGGACAGAAAAAAAAATAAAAATAAAAAATTACTGTCAGAGTTAGTTTTCTACAGTTCAACATCCCTGGGGATAGAAACAGGTAGGCAGGGTCAGAGTGAGTGTGGGAGACTGGCACTTCAACTTTGAACAGCTTAAATCCTTAAAGAATTGCAGACTCACAGTGCCCAGTTCCCAGAACAGCATTGGATGCCTAAAAATGGGCTTCGGGAAAGCCAGCACAGTGGGCAGGACCTGCCTGCTCTAACCCATAGGAAACCCTGAGGAAGGGACTGTCCTGACCCTGCTGCTCCTCAGAACAAAGTCTCCTTTCCTGAGGCTGTGGAGAGGCGCTTCTTTCAAGCTGCTATTTATTACCCTGCCCCTTCTTTAAGATTTATGTATCTGCAGCTTTTTATGCTGGGAAAAAAAAAAAAAAAGGAAGAAGAAGGAAGGAAGGAAAAGCACCCCTTTCTCTGTAAATGTGGAAAGATGCAGTGCCCTCCCACATCCCGGGTCTCTGAGCCAGGCGCTCAGGGGCAGAAGGGAATTGTGTTTTCACGTCCCCTCTATATGTGAGAGGACCTGAGGGACTACAGAGCATTTGGGAAACACAAAAAGTCTTTTCTCTTGAAAACCATCAGCTTCACATGATCTAATATATTTGATCAGACTAGCAGTTGAAAGAAAGACACAGTGCAAATGTGCAAGTGTGAGAACAAGTCTCCAGCTCAGTGGCTGGTGTGTTGTCCCGGGGTTCAATCCACTGTAACATACAGGCCTATCCAGTGGGACCAGTTCTGCCGTAAAACATGGACAATTCCCAGACTGCTCATGTGCAGAAAACTCCCTGGAGTTTTCAGACAACTGCAATACAGCCGTTTCAGAGGGATTTTGCTTCAGAGTAATTTTAGCATGCCCTGTTGGCTCAAATCCCATCAAGGATACCTGCTTGTGCACCCGGAGACCTCTCCATGATTCAAACCTGCAAGTGATCGGGATTAGGTGATTCTCTCCAAACCCACGCTCTGACTCAACCTCAAACACCAGTGTAAATGCACCCACGGGAGGCTTGAAATCCTGTCCTACAGCGCGGAAACTAAGATCCTGCCTGTTTTCAGGCATCTGCCTCTTCTGCTCAGCAAATGACATTAGTCGTTACTTACTGACTCAGGTATTCAACTAATTAGCGCATGAAACAATAGAAAGGAAATGTCAAGGAGTTACCAACTTAATCACTTCATTCACTTGTGGTTCGGGGCAGTTCCTGCCTGCAGCGCCTGCGCTTCTCTTGAGCATTTCAGATAACAAACTGTTGCCCGGCTGAGGGAAGTCCAAGCAGCCTTGCGGCGCACGCCTGCGGGCTGCCTCCAGCTGCGGATCCCCGGGGTGGGGGCACTCGGCCTGCGGTCGGAATTGGCAGCCCCGCTGCCGCGCTCCCGGCTTCCCGGGGTGGTGTTGGGGGAGCACCAGCAACAGCCGCCAGAAAGCCCCCGGCAACCTACGAAACTTTCCTGCCCGTCCTGCAACCACTGGCTTTGGGCACGCGTAGTAACAAGTTTGGGGCGCTTGGCTCCCAAGATTTGCTTGCTTCCTGCTCGCAGGGAGCAGGGGGGATCTGGAGGGGAGTCACGTCCCCGGGGGTGCCTTGCGTGGGGGTGCCTTGCGTAGGGGTCCCCGCTCGGCAGGTGGCGACAGAGAACAGGCTTTGGGGCGGGGGGGATCGGACCGAGCCCGGATGGGACCGGAGGCGGGAGGGGGGGAGGGTGTCCCGCCGGGTGCTCGGCGCTGCGGAAGACGGGCCCGGACAGGACGGGTCGGCGAGACCCCGGGGGCGGGGGGGAACTGGCGGCAGAGATCTCGGTAACGCCGCTCGAGCAAACCATCTCCCTGGAGAGTTTGCATCGAGGCTTAAATAATTATTTTTAAAGTACTCCTAGAGACCAAGTAGTATTTGTAAACTGGTTTTATTTGAATATGTTACATATCTATGTTTCTATGCACAGATAGAGGTATAAACTGAGCTAAGTCTAAAAGCCAGCGGGCAAGACGCCCAGCGCCCTGTCGCGCTGGCCATGGGCGGAGGAGGAGGACCGGCAGCATCCGAGCAGGGTCGGGGGCGCTCACCCTACTCGCCAGCCCCCGACTGGGCCGCCGAGCGCTGCTCGCAGTAAAAGGGAAGCCCCGAGGCCCCAGCGGGGACTGTGAAGAGGACGAAGGGCCCGCGTCGGGGACGGGGACCCCTCGCGGCTTCTCGCCGGCCGGGCTGCGCGGGGAGGCGGCCGGGGGGCTCTGGCTGCAGGCATCGCGGCAGGGTCCGTGGGCTCGACCTGCTGCCCTGGATGGGGAGCTCGAAAAGGCTGAGAGAGCCGAAAGAGCGGCCCATCCTCCTTGTGGGGAGCGGACAGGCAAGGCCCGGCCCTTTCCGGGATGCTCCCGGCCCGTAAAGACGGGGAGATGTAGCGCCTCGGGGTTAGCCTTTCTATTTTCCCTTCGTAAGAACTCGAATAATTGTTTTTATTCCACCTCCTTTGTCGGCCTCGGGGAAAAGGAAAAAAAAAAAAAAAGAAGTAAAAAAAAAGAAGTCCTTTGAGACTCCATTCCTAAAAAAAAAAAAAAAAGCATCGCTCCTGCCTGCACAGTTCATTCGCCTCCTTCTCGAGTCCCTCGGAAAGCAAGATTAAAGGGGAAAGTCGCAGCTGTATATTTATGTTTTCATTGCTAGAAGGGAATTGATTTCCTTGCATTTATTTTTGTAGTTGCAATACACAAGGGCGGATTTGCGTCACCAAAGCAACTTGCTGGTCGAGATAAAGTTGCACAAATATTGAAAAGGGAAGTGCTCGCGCTCATTATGAAGTTTTTCTCCGGAAGAAATAAGGATTTCTGCTGTATCCTAAAATACTAAAGCCGCTTCTATTTTGGGACAAATCTCGCAGGCACATCCGCTCATTTAGTCCGAGTTGGAACGTCTCAAAAAAACAGGAGATGACCTGGACTGCAGCGAGCCCCGGGTTTCCTGCAGCCTTCTCCCTCCTTGCGCGGGGAGGAGGGGCCGCCGCCTCCCCCGGCCAGCGCGGCCGCACAGCCCCGCTCCCCCCGACCGCCGGGGGAGGGAGGCCTGCGGAGGAAGGTCTTTGGGGAGAGGTGGCAGTCCTGTCCCCCGGGAGAGGGAGCGGCCTGGGCAGAGGAGAGGCAGGTGCTCCTGATTTCACCCGTGGAGGTTCCACCGGGGCGCAGCGGTGCCCAGCTAGGGGCGGAGAGGGCGGGCCCCGGCGAAGCACCTGCCCCCGCGGCTGAGGCTCCCCAGGTCCTTCGCCCTCCCGAGGCCCAAGTGCTTTAGTGTGAGGCGTTCGGTGTTTCCTTTCGGGTTATTTTAGTCCCCACGGGATGACAGCGCGGAAGGAGCGCTCCTCTCCAGCGGGCTCCCGGGCACCGTCACCGCCGAGGGAAGCGGATCCGTGGCCGTGCCCCGCGTCGGGGCTGCCCGAGGCCCCTTCAGACAGGCGCTTCCCTCCGCTGCGCGGCAGCGAGGCGAGCGAGGCTTTGAAATAAGCTAAAAATAAATAAAAGTGC
>WTSP01019055.1:0-61829 GCA_025331215.1 Actenoides lindsayi | reverse complement strand
AATTGCTTGAGAGAGTCCAGCGCAGAGCCACAAAGATGATTAAAGGAGTGGAGCATCTCTCTTATGAGGAAAGACTGGGGGAGCTGGGGCTCTTTAGCTTGGAGAACAGGAGACTGAGGGGTGACCTCATCAATGTTTATAAATATATAAAGGGTGAGTGCCAGGAGGATGGAGCTAGGCTCTTCTCGCTGATGCCCTACGATAGGACAAGGGGCAATGGGTGGAAGCTGACGCACAGGAAGTTTCATGCAAACATGAGGAGGAATTTTTTCACAGTGAGGGTGACAGAACACTGGAATAGGCTGCCCAGGGGGGTTGTGGAGTTTCCCTCTCCGGAGATATTCAAAGCCTGCCTGGACGTGTTCCTGTGTGACCTGCTCTAGGTGATCCTGTTCTGGCAGGGGGGCTGGACTAGATTATGTTTTGAGGTACCTTCCAGGCCCTGACATTCTGTGATTCTGTGACCTCAGAGAACTTGAAACCTTTCCTCAGTGATAGGTTTCTTCCCTCTGGTTTGTCTTGATCAGATTTCGCTAATGCAGTCCTTCCTAGGGACATGTTCAGTGCCTTGCTCTACAAGCAGCTCTAGGCTGTCTGCGTGTACCCTAAATCAATGACACCTCTGCCTGTTTAACATATGCAGCACCAATATTTTAACAAACATTTCCTGCTTATTTAAATGTTTGTTCTTTGATGCTGAAAGCCAGCTCCACCATTGGCTCAGGGATCTGAGCCCACTTCCTCTCCAGCAGCTACGATCCAGAAGGGGAACACTGCAACCAAAGCAAGAAGGATTATGAGAGATTCCATATGCAATCCAGGAAACCAGAAAGAACTTCTGTTTCCAGAGCACAAGCAAACAAGCTGTACCAAGTTTAAGTTTGGCATACCTACATATAATTTCCAGGCAAAGCCTGAGGCTGGAAGCAGGTCTGTCTGCTGTACAGAAGTAATGTGACAGGGGTATCAGTTACGAAGTTCATGTACCACCCATTTGGATTCAGAGATGATATATCAGAATTTCGTACTTCTGAACAAATGAAGTTTTAGAGAGATACAGGATGCATTTTTAAAAGGTATACGCAAGAAAGAGGAGGCTAAATTGCCTCTGGAATGTCCTGGTGATGCCTCACTGAAAGGGGAGCCCAGCCACCCCAAGAAACAGGGGCCGCTAATTCACTAGGGGAATAAACATCCCAGAGAGCCTGGGAAAAACAAACAGGTCCTTCTGGGGAGTGAACTGTTTTTCAGGATTCCTTGGCAGACAACCAGCCACTCTGCTTTGTAAGGTCTTGTTCTTCCTTGCAAGGAGGGAAAAAATAACTGAAGGGCTCCCGTTTTATTGAATAAGGTCATCATAATGTGCTCAAAAAGACCAGTTCCACTGCTTCGCATTGTGAGAGCTATGGGGTGTAGCTGCACATTACAGGTGCTTGAATAAACAATATTCCCCCTTTCAGGAGAGGAAAAAAAATTAATAGAAAAGACGAGCCTAATGACTTCAGCCCAGCCTGCTTTTCCCCCACTCTTCACAACCCCCCTTCCCACATCCCAGACAGCCTCCAACCCAATACCACTGCCTGTCTCCGAGTACGTGACAGTGGAAAAAGGCCTTTTCTCCCACAGGAACAGCCAGTGCAACCCAGATAGGCTGTAGGGATGTTTAACCCCCTCGCTGGCTAGCCACACTCCATGTACAATCACCAAAATGCTGTGCTGAATATATTATCTGTTTCCTGAGTTATACATATTTTTTTGTTTACCTACCTTCCCCATTCCAGCATGAGCATGTCCCAGCTTGACCACTACCGGGAAATTCGGAGTTGTGAGCTGAAAGACAAAGGAAGGAACTCCTCATTAGTTATTTCTTCCTAGCCATTGTGTTTGCAATAGTTTACTTTATTTTAGTAGCTTTTATCCCATTTCTGGACGCTGATGGGAGGATAAAAAGATCAAATAAAGATTGTCCAGGTGGTAGGACAATAAGCGAATACTCTTCACTGGCACCCATGTTATCAGAAAGGGAGACCAGGCAGAATTCCTCATATCTGACCCACTTTTGCTGCCTGATAGGAGTAAACTCTAAAACTTTTTTTTTTTCCCCATTGCTTTTCCCACTCTGTATGTATAGGTGTGTGTACTCTCATATGCATGTAAAAAAATGCTACACCTGCAAGCTTAAGTGAACACTTTCAGATGCTAAAACACGTCTGAATTGTGAGAAAAACAAGAGCTTTCTTTTTCTTTCTTTCTCTCTCTCTTTCTCTCTCTCTTTCTCCTCTTTACTTCCCCCCCTCCCCAGACTGCTCTGGTCTTTAAAGTGAGTGTAAGCAGTTCTTCAACAGCTCCCATTCCCCTCCCATCAGCAATGGTGAAGGCAAGGAGAGAGGAAACAGGGGACGACTTTTGGGTGCAAGTCAAAAAGTCCATATATTCATAAAGCCTCTTCTTCTCTTCTCTAACTTCAGGGTTAGGTACAGGGAATACAAGAAAACAAAGAAGGGTTGAAAACAGCAATAAAAATAGAACAAAATTCTGTCGTGAATTCTCACTGTGTAGTGTTTACATTGGTCAAGGTCCTGCCATCCAAGCCATGCAAGTGCATCTTAGTGCACGTGTGGAGTTTTACTTGGAGAATGACAAGTATCCTCTCTGCCTTCTATTTCTCAGTTTCATGCTCATGCAAGGATTCATTTGAAGTGATTGGCTGAGAGCTGGGTGGTTGGCACATGCCAAGAGTAACTGGGATATGTACACCACACCTCCCCTATATAATGGTTGGTCCATTCTATGCCTCTGCTTGACAACCCTGTGATCTTCATCGTGTCCTGTGCTCCTGATTCTTGTGATCTAACTGCTATCCCTTCAGTACATAACCTGTTATTTTGTATTGCATGTTTAATTTTCTTTAATGACAATTCTTTTAAAAGAATCTAAATGCCTGAAGTGATGAGCTCTATTCATTAAGCAGTTAACCTGGAGATCTGGCAATGGGAGGGAATTGAATTTTGACAGATAAATGGCTCTACTATTTATTTAAGTGTGAGAATAGATAAACAAACTGTTCTTGTGCTAATTACCAATTGTCTGTATGGACAGGCAGGAGCTACACCCTAAAGATAGAATGGTGCTGCTGTCTCCATCTGTGGCAGCTCACTATAAATAACAAAATTAGTAATGAACACTGAAATGTTTTGTTATTCAGCTCTTTAGATAAAGAAATGTTACAGGAGAGGGGAACAATGAGTGCATCATGTTCTCAAACAACCTGTGTCACTTGTGAGGACCTTCCAGCAGAAAGCTGAAGAGTCCTCTTTGGACCAGAGAAGGGCACACAGCTGCAATAACTGACAGTCCTGGCTCAGGCAGGGACCAACACCCACTGCTTCAGAAGAAGAGGCAAGAGTTAAGCATATGTCCAGGCACATGAGTTTGTGCTCTGTTTTCTCTTCACCTCTCTAACCGATTATAAGAGCCTGAAACTTAATTTTCTGCTGGCATAAATGAACCAGATGGAGGACTGCACCTGAGGCTTACTGAAGATAGGGCTATGGATGAGCTGTGCCAGGCCTCTAATGCTGAAAGGTGAAAGGTAACCTAATAGTGAGGGCACCCACCTGCTCAGGCTCTGAGAGAACTGGCTCCCTTCCCAGCTCTGTCATCTGTGCCCCATGGGTGGCTGTTTGAGCCAAGGCCTCGGTTCCCTCTTTGTGAGTGGGGGCAGCAGCCGTTCCTCGAGCTCAGGGAAACAAGCTGCATGCTGCGAGCAGGCCCCATACCTGGCAAAGAGGCTGAAGAAATGTGCAGGGTAGATAATGTTATATCACCAGCTTAAAGTAGCCAGAGGCAGGAAATGATGTCTTTGATGCCCCATTTGTGTTCCCTACCTGCGGGTTTGGCCGAGAGGGCCTGGCTCCAGCATGGGCCCTGGGAGAGGGAAGCATCTGTTTTCCTGTGTACAGGCAAAGAAAATCTGGGATCCAATAAACAGCCCGAGCTTACTGCTAGCCTGGAGGAAACCACCAGCAATGACAACGCTCTGCTCAAACCTCTCCCTTTCTCTTTTCTTCTTGGAAACATGACCTCAGACTTCTTGGTAAATCTTGGCCTCATCCCACGTAGGGGTGACCAGAGCATGCTGGAGTCACAAGTCTCTTGGCCCTGTCATAGTGCGTGAGGCTTGGGGTGAAACACAGATCCAGGCTCTGAATGTGTGGGCAATCTTGCTGTGAAAACTGCAGTGCCAGGGAAACGCTGGTGCATGGTTTGCAAGGAATCTGCTTCTGCCACTGAAATGCCACCAAACTTCCATGTACGTGAACCTGCCTTACAGGGGAACCAAAGAGAGAGAGTGGCACATACACTTGGCTGCATTTTATAATGGGTTTATCTAGTGACAATAGTCTTAGTCTGTGCTGAAATTAAGTGGATTTGAAAGCTCTCTATAGCCCACAGGACTAAAGCAACCAGAGTCCACAAACACCTGATAATGGAACTAGGGAGCCCCTGCTGAAGTGGTGGAACTCCATTGCAGTCAAAGGCGATACTATCAGCTTCCACCATAGTCTTGCTGGGACTTGAGTCTTGTTTCTGTTGCTAACAAGGTGACCAACCAGCCTGCTTGTCAAGCACCCAGATGGATAGGGAAGCTGAAGGGAAGTGTATTATACATGTGACTATGAGGCAATTCGCACACATATGTGGTGAGAATTTCTGGGGGTGGCCACAGCCACCACAAGCGCAGAGCCCTGAGGTGAGTATTTACACACACTTAGTCATAGATTTCCTGGTAAAGAAGATGTTTATAATCAAAGGACAGTTTAATAAGAAAAGCATGTTTTTACTGAAGTGAAGCAAAGAAGTATGTCCTGTGTCTTTTTATGTGTTTACGTGTTGTAAGGGCTCTTTTTTTCTCAGAAAATGGGGAAAAAGACTTCCATGCTTTTAAAATGTACATGAACTGTTGACAAGGCAGGTACAGACGGTGTCTGCAGGTTTTGGGATGGGACTGTAACACTGTAGCTAGCTCAGTTATCAGACACAGGGTGTTAGTTCATACGCATAACTCAACCCGTTGAATTAAAGTCCTATAGATGTATTCCCAGATGCTGTCACACAAACCCCTTGAAATGGCAACATTTACATATGTGTCTAGAACTTGGTGTATGAAGATTCCTGTTTAGAGTCAAGAAGGAGTTTGAATCCTGAACTAGCAACTCAGCAAAGCCATCTTTGGTAGGAGTGAAGGGAGAGTCATGAAGCTATTTCCTATTTACAACACTGGTGGCCCAAATTATATCATTTTAGCCCTTGATTTTACGGGCTCTGCTCTGTATGTAGGGTCACTGCAAAGATCACTTTGCAGTTAATCAGTATTTTGGCACTGGTGTGTAAAAGTGAGTGCTGGTATGCATACATTAGCCTCTATTTGAAAACACACGGCTGTGAACTGTGACACTTTCCCCTCTACTCTCTGCCCCTCCTCTCCAACAAATAATGAGGTTTTCAGTAGTTTTTGTAAATATATGAATAGTTTCTGTATTTATTTGCTGGTGGAGCAGTAGAACATAGTTGGATCTAAACTGATCTGAAGGAAGGAATCTTAGATGAAAACTGATCTATCCCTTAAGTACAAGGGAACTTACCCTTGAACATTTCTCTACTCCTGTTTCACTGAGGCCTTCAAAAGAGATGCTGATATTAGGTCTGTGATTTTTGTGTGCTGTCCTGTAGCCCATAAACAATGCAGAATGTCTCTTTTGATTTCTTTCTGCCATGTTTAGTTTTGTGCATTGGTTCACGCTATCCATCTCATCTACCTCATCTCATCTCATCTCATCTCATCTCATCTCATCTCATCTCATCTCATCTCATCTCATCTCATCTCATCTCATCTCTCTCATATGATACACTTCCAGTTACTAGTGTTATTCTTTCGTCTGCAAAGCCTTCTCAGTCAATGCTAAAATGAATAGTCCAGGATGCAGTGACATCATGGATAACATTAGGAAGGCTCTGGGGAGATGGAGATATTAAAACTTTGGTCTTTTGGCACCAGTATTGTATTACCATAGTGTCTAGTGTTTTCAATCAGGCCAGAAGCCCCCGTTGTACAAGGTACTGTAATTTTTGTTTCACTCTTCCCATAGAAGTAATACTGTGATTTTTTTCAAGATTTTTTTTATACTCTAAACCTGACCCTTCTGTTTATTTAGCTGCCTTTACTTGTATGATGACAAAGTCTGTTTTGGGTGGATACCTAATGGATTATGGGAATGTTGTTCATGCCCTTGAGAGCTAAATGCTGCAAGTAATGTGTGTGGCACTTCCCTGGTGCCAATTAAGTTTGGGGAGCAGTAAATATATATAATTTCTTGTAAAAGCAAGCAAGCAAGCTGGTTCAAACCTACAGGAAAGTAATGATGCCATGACATGATGTCACTGTGTTTATGGAACTATCTTACTGAAAATCTGAGCTGAAGATCAGCGCTGGTTGCATACCAGCCTTGCCAGTCATGGCAAAGTCAGAGCTGTATAGTGAAATACAAAGAAGCAGTAGCACTCCCTGTTATTCACTTCTGAGTTGACGTCATTGCCAACTGCATGCACCATGGCTTACTCAGTGGATTTCATACTGTGGGTCCATGGAGGTTTGTGGTGGCCACTGACTATGACAGATAAGTCCTTCCCTTCTGCTGTTTACCAGATCAGAAATAGTGTAAGAAACAACAAAAAATGAGGGAAGAACATGTTGAACAGTAAGAGTTGCCAGCATTAACATCTGTGCTCTATTAAAGACATGTGATATAGGCTCCTTTAAAACACACACACGTGTGTTCATTACGGTATTGTAATTAAACCACAATGAAGAAAAAATCATTAGCTGGGGAAAGGGGACCTATGCTTCCAAGCGAGCTGAAGTAAATCCTGAGGAGGAGTAGGTATCCTCAAGGATCTCCGGAGGAAGGAGGAGACAGGGGTTATGATGAGAAAAGTGATGAAATACTTGTGACAGGAGTTCAATAACAGCTGGACCGAGATACTATTGTACAAGGACCTGAAGCAGTATGGTGATTGGTAGACAGTCTGGCAGCTGGAATACAACTGTGCTCTTCCTAGCAAATGGAGAGACAGTATATTCTTTCAGGATTGGTTAAGTTCTATGGAGCTTTACTGAGCTGGAGTGATGAAATCAGTGCTGTGGACAGGGTGGATGATTTAGTCCATGGTAGTTTCAGTAGTCTGTAAGGGAGGCTTGTAAAATCAAATGGGAATAAAGTAACAGACTTGATGCAAAGCACTGTGAGGGCAGAGGCCAAAGTTTTAACAAACAAGCAAGTTTGGGAGGTGGCATAAAGAGATGGCAAGAGTGAGGCTGCTGATTACAAGGTTTTCGGGGAAAGAAAACATTCAGTAATTTGAAGGGGACCTCACTGCTGCATGCCTGGATATCTGTGTGAGCAATGAGAGGACCAGGACTGTGTGCAATGTGAAGAGTTAGAATTAAGATGCTCTAGATGGATGGACTTTTCATTTCATTTGACACTGGAGCTGAGACCTCCAGTGTCAGATAGGACTGAATATAGTGACTAACTAGATAGAGTTATCATAATGTACAGATCAATTTTGCTATTAAATGAAGTCAGCAGTGTCCTAGGGCGTGAAGATCCTTCAGGGTGGTAAAAAAATTATGTTTCGATTCCATCACCAGGAAAAAAAAAGGAAACTGAGCACCACCATGACTTAGTCCCCACATCCTCAAGTAAACAAACCACGAACCAATATTTCAGGGCTCCTAACACTTGCTGTGGTTAGAAGAGGTCACAGAAGTGAGTAGAAAAGGTTAAGCATGAAATGGAGCTTTTGTCATTAATTCCACCTCTAATGTTACTTAACATCTCCTTTATTTGAGACAGGATGCTTTTGGGTTCCCAGGTGTCCCCCTCAGCATTGGGAGGATAAGAGTGTGAACATCTGATATTATTCTCTCACTTGGAGCTTCAAGTGTGAGCATTATATGAACATGTCCAGACAAACAGATGCTCAGCAAAAAACCTAATATGGTATGTGTGTGTAAGCACATGTGTGTGCTCATGTTCACACACACGTCTGGCAGTCCTGGTCAATATATCTCCATTACCACATCTGAAAATATAGGCAAGTTTTTTTAAAGTTTGTTATGGGCATATAAAAAAGTTTAATTTCTTAATGCGTGGTGTTTGCTTAGCCAGTATTTTGCAGCGTTGCCTTGAGGGAAGTCTCTTGTCTTTCCCCGTTTGCTAGGAGAGTGAATACATTCCCCCAGTTCCTTCATTGAAAAATGGTTTAAATAGTTTTTGCAGGAAGCAATGGAGAGAAGAATAAACTTTTGTGTTTCCTCTTCCTCCTGGCCAGAACTGAGTACCTTTTGCTGTTTTTCACTAATTAGAAAATTCCATTCTCCATGTAAACACATTGCAGAGGGAGAAATGGGGAACACCAGTTGTTGACAGGGTGGGAACTCTCTAGGAATTTTCTTTTGATGGGTTTACCGTTGGAAAAACTGGAGTGTCTAAGCTGTGATAGAAGATACAGGAAGGAGACAGAGGGGAAAAAAATGACTTCATAACTTATACTGGGGTCTTCAAAGCCATCTGTCTTCCAAGAGCTACAAGGTTCAGAAGATGCTGGCTGACAGAACTCTCTCTTCACTTGGAAGGCTTGACTGTCCCTGTCCCTTTTTGGGGGGCAAACTCTGAATTCTCACTGATTTCAAAATGAGCAGCATGGGGTTTCATTGGAGAGAATAAAACCTCCCTGAGCTTCACAGTGGAAAACAGTCTTCAACAACAGGCACGATAGGAGTAATTAGGTCTCACCAAAGCAGGTCATTGCCCTGTTCCTCTAACTTCACCATGCAGTATGCTGCAGGTGCTTTCCTGTCTCCAGAAGACAAAGTGAATACAGTTCTCACCCCAGCTTTTACACAAATTGAAGCCATGTGCCCTGAATGCAAAGCTCAGGAGAATCACATGCACCTCTGAGGGCTTGGTTGTGATTTCACAACCTTCTGTAGCACATTTGAGAGTGGTGCAGTTATGTCAGTGTAAAATGAAAAGTGGGCCCTAAGCTTATTAGTACATTCAGCGAGAAGTACTCTGCCTGACATAGAAATGGCCCTGATATTTTATTGCAAGTCTCATGGTGTTGTAACTGTGCCAATGACCCTGTGCAGCCTTGGCTGACTTTGCCATGTCAGATGCTGGCAGGAAGAGGGCCACAAGCAATGAGCCATGGAAGCTGCCTGGTACAGAGAATGAGATACCATGGTCCACTGGAATTTTTGAAACACCCTCTGGGCTCTCGAAAGCTGTTGGGCAATGGATCACTGCCTCCTTCCTTGTTGCCATTCTTCAATACTCAGAGCTACAGAAATAGCAGCACAGAGGACCAGGCAGTAGCAGATGGACTTTTTTTGAAAGATCTCTGATTTATGTTTATACTTTTTTAAAAGCACAACTAGTAATCTTGATTCATGTTCCAGAGCATAAGAGACTTGGGACATAAAGAAGAATGAGGAACATGGGAACTGTCACCCTGCAGCTGGCACCTTAGGCTACATCTATACTAGTAAGTAAAGCAATGACATAGAAAGGGCAATGGTCCTGAGCTGCCTATACTGTTAAATTGTTAGACTGATCTCTGGCATATTCTGGCTCAAGCCAAACAGCCTTCTCCCAAACAATTCCCAAGTACAACATGGAAACCAGCATAAGTCTGCAGCCATATCCCAAAGCATACTCTGCAGACTAAGAGAGTTTGATATCATGGCTGGGGCTGGACCATGCCAGAATTGCCAGTAAATGGGGCTGGAACTGCATGGTTGGCTACTGTTAACGTAGCCTCAGTCTGTCTCACAGGATTAAGCAAAAGAGTAGTTTTTATCCCACATTATGCCTTGTCTTTGTATGCTTTCACATTAGTGGTTTATTTTGATTGTACAGATGAACACTCCATCACATGTGCCCATATGTCATACCATTCCCACATGATCATTTCCATTGACCACCTTTTTCAGACTGAATTCATAGTGGGTGCATTTATCATCCCCAGCCACAGATAGTTGCACCACATTTCTTTAGACCACTGACCTGGAAAGTCAGGTATTACCTCACATGAGAAATATGTGTGCTGTGGGCCCAGTTTGTCCTATTTTACAGCCAGATCTTATTTTCAGCATTTGGAGCCCTTAGGCTCATGCAGGAATTCAAATATTTCACTTATGTGGCCCGGCAGTGAGATACACATTCCCTACGTTTTGTGCTCTGGAACACAAACGTGGACAGTGTCTCCAAAGCCCTATTCCATGGACCCACCTCCTCCATGGACTGCACATGGAGTTGACACTACCGGCAGCTCTTCTGAACCCTGAAGTTGTTGTGGCACCTTTTGTAGGAACCTAGAGCAGGTGTGTGTGTGTGTGGGGGGGGGCAAGTATGAGCCTTGTGCTTCATACATCCTCATTCTTGTGCTTCAGAGTTTCAAGTTTCTTTCTCCAGATGAAAATCTTCTGTGTTTATCCAGACTTAAGTTTTCACTTGTGTCAGAGCCACTGAGGACATGAAAGGCAGCTATGGTATACTACGACTGACTCAGCTCTGTGTTTCTTGAAATTTCTTCAGAACTTTCAAATTATATGGTTTTGGTAGGAGCCAAAAACTGTGGGAAGGGCTCTATTTCACAGTCTCTCCAAATTCAGCAGTTGCTTGGAGAGGAAAATGAGGTCCCAAAGTGCAAGTTCCATGTTTTCAGAGATGAAAGTGTCACATTTCAATGATTCTGTGATTAAGCACTAAATAACTTTTGGGTTTAATCTAAAGAGGAAATGAAATGCTTTCAAACTGTAAAAGGGAAGTTTTTCTGACGTGCATTTTATTCCTTCATGTTTCACTCTTGAGGTTTTTTGAGATTTTGACTTTGGGTTACGGAAATAATCTGAAACCTTGAAGCCTCTCAAGAGCTGAGGAACCTTTTCCTCCCAAGTCTGGAAGGGCATGAGCCCACAATGGCACCACATGGGTATTTGTCTCCCTCTTGTGGCTTGTTCCATGAGATAAGATCCCATCCTGCTCCACCTGTTCACCAAAGCCCTTAGAGAGCCCAGTGAAGTGGAAGCAGCAAAGTCATTGGGTGTCTGTGCAGCTATCCTACATTCAAACTTTTGCCTTCAACCTCAGTGCTGAGCGACAGCCTAGTTTGCCATTAGGAGTCAAGACCAGCAGGGAAGTTGAGAAGGCTCCACAGAGGACATAGGCAGAGCTATTTTCAGCTGGGGCTGGCTTCCATTTACATCTTTTCCAGCTGTAACAAGAAAGGGCTCCTGAAGTGAATGCATTCAGAGGAAGACAGAAGAAACCAGTGTGTAGATCAACCTTTTTCATCTCCCAACCACCACCTCGGTCAGCAGCATTTTTCTCCTGCTGAGCACACACATTGCGCTACCACAGGCTGCAGTGGCCAGGAATGGCAAGCAGCAGGAAGCAGAGAAATTCCTTTTGGAATAACACATAGACCTTCTTCTTTAGCTTGGGCAAGCCTGGAGAGGCAAAGGATGCTGTGGTCTCTGTAAGCCCACTCCTTCTGTTTTGCCTAGAGAGAAAGAGTTTGCCCTTTACTGGAAAAAGAGGTGGAGACCTGAGCTGATTTCATCTGTGAGGCAATATCTCCACTTCTCTGGGATATATGAGACAAATGTGAGTGAGCTGGTCCACACCCAGTGCAGAAAGATATTTGTTTCTTTCCCAGGCACATTGCTGAGGCTGTCATGGGATCCAGGTAGGATTTTGGAATGTGGGCAGAAACCCGCATGGAGGTAAATGGGCATGAGCCTGAAAGAAAGGCATTGGGCTCACAGTGGAAGTTCATGCCTGGCACTCTAGCTGGAGGCAGTACCAGGAACAGCAGGTGAGGCAAGAAGAGCAGAGGCACTGCTCTTCTATGTTACCTGTTGTCACCAAATGCTCTGTCCTTCCATCGCTGCCCAAGCAGAGTTCCCGCTCAGGCAAAGTTGGAAACTAGTCCGGAAAGACGGGTACTTGTTTCCTTATTACAATTCTACCTCTTTTATTCCCATCAGACTTCATGCCATTAAATTATTTGCCAAAACTGGTTGCTGAAGTCTTTTAGAGTGGTCCTGGCTTTATTTTGTCATGGAGGTAGTGTCAGCACTTTAGAAATGCATCAACTGAGCTTCTCTGCTGAGCTTCTGTGCTGCACAAACAGTTGCTATCAAGATACATAGACCAAACGTGAGGGCAGTTGGACCTCCTTTTAAAGAACAGTAACAAAAAATCTAGGCACTGACAAAGAATAAGTGTTTACTCCCTCAAAGAAGCTAGATCATACCTTAATCTGTTTAGAACTATTCAAAACCTTTAAGATAAAACTGCATCTCAAGTGGGAGAAGCCAACTGGGTTCACTTTTTCTTCATTTTATTTCTTAAATTCTTAAATCAAATAGAGTTTTGTATACACTTAACCTTGTGTGCTTCTCAGCTGATGGGTTTTCACCCATCAGTTGTGGGTGGGACAATGAAGAAAAGGCTGAAAACTTGCTGTGCAGAGGGGGCTCAGCTACTTACATGCTCAGCGAGTAGCAGGTGTCCAGGCTGTGTGTCTGTGCACTTTTGGACTTCAGCAGCAAGAATCTCTGATACTGGAGCTTGAGGACAGAGCACCACTTCATATGGATTTTGTAGATAGCCCTAATTAGCTAAATTTGTTTGTCTGCATCACGAATGTAAAGCAGCGCACACTGGATTTGTCTCTCATTGTGGGATTGCTGTGGTGATGGGTTGCAAAATTATTATTTTTTTTTTTTGTTAAACTTTCTCATTAGTACTTAGCTTTAGGCATTTGTGAGAAACCACAGCCTCCAAAAGCTCCCACTCCTGCCCTCTTAATTTTGACTCACAAGGTTTTAATGGTTGAACAGAAAGCAAAGAAAGCCTTTGGTTCTCATACCATTCAGCAAACCTCCGGCTGGCACTGGCATTGTTTGGGAACCCTTATGGGGATGAAAGCAAACTCTGTACAGATGTGGCCTCTTCTGAGACCGCTCTTTGAGGCCTGTTGATTCTCAGAACAAAAAGCACGTGAGGAGGGTGACTGGCAGGGGATTTCCATGGCGCGCTCTAAGGGAAGTTATTTTAAACTGATCCTGCGCCACACAGGGCTAGAGATAGTCCTTGGTGGGAGGGGTTCCCAAAAGTATGAATGCTGCCGTGGCCCTTTGTACGCAGTGAATTTTTCTGTAATCTCAGCAGGACTGCAGCTGGCATGTCCGCTCCTCACAGTGGGACACTGCATGGAGATCCTCTGGGCCGATAGGCTGATGAAGCACATCATGATGCAGGCTCACCAGTTTGGAGCTGAGAAATGTCGAGCTGGATGAATGTGGCAAAAAAAGCCACATGTAGTGGCTTATGCAGGGACAGCTTGGGTATTTCTGTTCCCAGACTTTTCTAGGGAGGGAGAGTGGGGTTAGCATACATGGATCTGGCTGCTGTGAATTTCTGGACCTCGGTCTCCACCTGTGAGAAGTTTATGAAGTGAAGCCATCTGCTTGAGTATCTCTATGCCTGCTGTGGAGACACGATCATGGAGCACTTATGACAAAGCCTGTCCTTTCTTCCTAAACCCTCATGTAGGGAGTTTATGAGGCACGATATGTGAACTCTGCCCCATGAAAGGATTAACCAGATCTCAGAAACTGGGAGTGGTAAACAGGGTCCCTCCTGAAACAAATCTCACTATGAGTATGACTTCTGATTAAATTGAGGCTTTGGATGGTAAAACTGTAACTGGGGCAGGAAATCTGATTGCATCCATCAATCCAGCTGCCTGACTTCATGCGGTTAATGCTATCCTGAACTCATCACTATGGCAGCATGGCATCTCACACTTAAAGATCGAAACCCTGGCTGCACTGGAAGCAAGGGAGTTAACTCATTCATTTCAATGAGGCTATGGTTTCTTTTGCAATGTGTAGTTAAGAACGTTTATCTCAAATTCCTCTCCCACCCTGAGGTATTTTCACTGTTTTATTGCTTGATGATGCAACTTGTAAGCAATCCTGCGTGGATGGACAAGAGCAGGAGGGCAGCTGAGAGGTTGCAGTTGGTCACCCAGCTTGTGATGCAAGCTCCCAGGGACACATGAACTGAAGCTGCCTCAAGGAGCCCCCATGGCAGGGAGGAGAAAGCTCTTCCGGGAACTTGGAGCAGTTCTGGGGAAGTTCAGAGAGAAGTGAAGTGGCTGGCCCCTTCTTTCCTCTCATCTCTTCCCACACATCTGCAAGGTCTCAGATGAGACCATTAAGAAAAGGCTGGGACTCTTCCCTCTAGAGTGGCACATCTCTGTACCACACTAGCACTGGTCTGGGACCACAGGTCTCATTTGCCCCAAACTTTCCAGGTTGCCAAGGTAATGCTAGGAGACACAAATCATTTCTATATGTGATTTCATTCTTTTATGCCATAAGCTAATTGCTTCCTTGTACCACAATATGTTCCAGCTGTTGGTCTTTATCTGTTTCTGGGTTTCTTCTGTCACTCTGATGCATGGGTAATTTAGAAATAGTTCCCACATTTCCTCTTTTACTTCAAAAGGAACAAGAAAACAAAAACACTCACAGGCAAAATATGCTTGCTCCTAACTGTATTTCTCCATGTGAGAGTGTCCAAGATCAAATTCCCTAAACTATTACCTATCAAAAGGGTTACTTTGCATTTGTTGATGCAGAGCAGAGCTCCTTCCTTGGTGACGCTCAGACACAACCGGGACAAGCTAAGCTGTGCAGTATGCGACAAACCCAGCTTTAATCTTTAATTTGGTGAGACTACTTGTCCAAGCTTACAAAGACTGCCCTGGCTTGGGAGTGAGGGAGAATTAGGACCCTTTAATTTGTTAGTAAAATTTGATGTGATCCTCTGTCTCCAACAATAGATTACAATAATTATATTGAATTCACTTCCTTTGATCCAGTGGGCTGTTTTGAGAAGTGGTTAGGTGGTACGCAGGACTAAACAGACAGACAGAGATCAGATTTTCAGAGCTGCAAGCAATCTGTGTGAGAGGTGAATTAAACAGGTCCTTCTTCTCCAAGCACAGCCTCAAACATTTCCCAACACCCAAGAGCAAGTTTACAATTAATGTGCTTTCAAGATATAAAGCAGCATATAAGTTTTAATTATTTTCAACTGCAAATATGTTATGAAGGAAAGAGATATGAGGAGTTGCCCAGAGGTGGGTGAACTTGGCAATGAGATTCAAAGCTGACCTTTTCAAGAGCTGTATTAATCACTGGCTAAGCTAACATCCGACTTGTAACTTCAACAGAAGGCAGGCGGCTGAGTTTACGGAAAGAGTGAGGGAGAACTTTTCAGTGAATCAGGAGGAAGAAATGAAAATGGAAATGGCTGTATGGGATAGGTGTGAATTGCAAGAGAGCTGGCTAAATGCAGTGAAGCAGAGCCTATTTGCTTTCATTCAGTGTGAATGTTACAGAAGGCAGATACCCATGAACACCTTGATCCTTGGTTCCTACCACTCTCCTTTGCTTACTGCTTATTGACAGGATCCAGAGACGTGAAGAATGAAGTACCCAGGTGCAAACTGAACCAGCTCTGAACTTCAGTGACCTCTGTTTCAGGCTCATTAGTTTGATCTGCCTTGGGAGTATCAGATGGTGGCCAGAACTTTTCTCCCATGGCATAGCCAACAAGAAAGATCTATCGCATGAGCAGGGTGAGTTGCATCATGCAGCTTACCATGCTGTCAGGCAAATGTGTCCAGCAATGAGCAGGGCGGATTTAAACTGTGCACAAAATTTTTATAATGAGTAGGGTTTATACTGAGTCCAGGTGACATTAAGAAAGCTTAGTGCTACTGCCATCCTCAGCAATTCCTGTCTGTGAACACTATCAGAGAAGCCAGTGGAGAATGGGTACTTTGTCCCTCTGGGTTGTGCTTGGCGCATGAACCTTGCTGCCAGGTTGGCTATGGGAAGTGTGTCATTTAGTCAAAGTCTGTTTGGAGTATGGGCCCCAAAACTGGCATGTGTGTTGGCAGCAGTGCACGGCTGTGACACGACAGCCCGAGCCCAAGCCCAGCTGGACAGGCGGTCAAAGGATTGGCACCCTGAGCTTACATAGTGAACCTCATGTTAGATGTATCTCAATCACATTTGCAAAGGGTGGTACTATGTATATCAAGTGAAGAAAGGCGTTTTAGGTTGATGGAGAGTGCCTGCGTTGGGAGGTAGGGCTGACCTGGCCTTTACACTGCTCGGGGCAGACATGGGCAGCAGGAAGGGAGAAAGCTCCCCAGATAACATGGTACTTATAATGAAAGACTTACACTGACAGCAGATGATACTGAAAAGCACTTTGAGTGCTGTCAGGTAATAAAGTAACAGCATAATCCCAACATGTATTAGCTCTTGTTTAGCTTTTTTGCTGCAAATATAGCCTGAGTTCCCAGGTTTGGAGAAATAAGAGCTTAGATCTAGGGTTCAGCGGAGCTGATCAGTTTGAGACGATTCAGCTAAAGCCAACACTGACGGAAAACAGAGGGCACCTCCTCTGGTAACTGCTACTTCAGTGCTGTCAGCTTAGGGCTGTGGTCTTCGATGTACTAGGCATTGTACAAAACCAAATGTCAAACACCCAGGCAAAACATGACCAGTAAATAAACAGGAAAGCAGATGTGCACGGGTGTAGTGGGAAGATGGTCAGCACAAATCAGTATACATCAAGCTGTGATAGAAAATCCTCACTGCTTCTAAGTAGCTACCAAGCTACTCAAGGGTAGAGCCTGCTATCCCGGTGTAGCCTATTCTGTGACTGATTACTTGACAGACAGAGATGTGAGAAACCGTCACAGTGAAGCAGGTCCTTCAGCCATTCACATGACAGTGAGTTTCCCCAGGTGTGCTGGTGGCCAAGAGTGTTCAAGCCAGAGTTTCTGTCTTACCTAACCCACAGGCCTGGACCTGATCTGTAGTAAAATTGCTGATGAGATTTCACACGCTCCTTAGCTTAGATGAAGTTTAAGGGTGCAATGAAAGAACTAAGCTCTGCTTGAAGATGAGTTCATGACTTCCAGAATAAAAGCCCAGGGTTTGGAAACCTGAGATCAGCATATTTCCACTGATGAAAACTCAGTTTTGAGCATGATCTGACAGACCTGTGACTTACTGCCTCTTCTGGGTGTGGTGGAAAGTATATTTGTTTGCAAATCCATGCATTGGGAAGGACTTGCAGAGGTGTTTTTTTCTCGGAGGCAAGATGACCTAGTATCAATATATACACTTATAAATTAAAGTATATTGTAAGTATACTTAGAGTATACTGTGCTGAATGCTTTGCAAAATATACCCTGCTTCAAGTATTTATAGCCCAAACAGACAAGATGAAGGAGAATTATCTTCATTTTGGGAATGAAGAACTGAAACACTGGGAGATTAAGTGACTTGCTGTGAATCAAATGGGTGATCTGTGGCAGGGCCAAGAATAAAATCCAGATCCCACTGAAACAACCTAACCAGGAACATCCTTCCCATTGAATAGTTTAATTAACATAAATTAAGCAGCAAGTTGACTCAACATGTTTTTAATTTTACATGTGTACTTCAGAGAACACGATAATTGCATTTTATAGTCTAAAAATAAACAAACACATATGTCTGTCAGAAAAACAACAGGCACACATGAAAAATAGATGATCTCTTTATTATATTTTGTGTGAAGTCCTTTATTAGGACTAAAATTGTAATGTGAAGTGAAGGAAGAGGGAAAAAAACTCTCTCCTTCTGTGTACTATATTAGAATTAAAAATAACCTATTTTTTAGGTTTGAGCTGAGTGCCAGGGCTCTTCTGCGCAAACAGAAGAGCCGAAAGATGGATTCTTTGAGCACAGATCCTGTCAAATTCACAATATCCTCAGCCAGCTCAGCGATGTTCAGCAGGCAAGAGGCAGACATGAGAATTTGCTAGCACCTAATATGTGCCTTTGAAAGAGTCCAAAGATGGAAGGAGTCTGGAAAGCACCTGAGCCCTCCCATGCACTGAAATGGAAGATGAGAGCAAAAGAGATACAATAGCTAATCCCGGTCAAGGGGAAGATGTCTTTTAAGCTCAACAACGAATCTGTCTAGTCTTTGAAGCTGGCTACACCAGGCTTCATTCCCAGACAGCAGGGTGAGCATTCCTCTTTAAAATTAAGCCCCTGGCAATTGCTCCCCACAGGAATAGGCAAGTACTGAGTGTAGGAAAGCTACACATGAGTGACAATAGGATTTAAAGAGCAAGAAAGACAGAGGAACTGATTTAGACCTCATGGGAACATTCACAGAGCCTTTTCTACATGCAAAAACACTTGCATTGAATTAAGCTAAATCAATATAAGCCAGCTGGAAAGTGATCAGTGGGGATGGCGTTCGCAGGCAAACAAGAGATTACTTTGCAGGGTCTGCATACCAGCCAAGGGTCACGTAGGCTTGGTCAGCACAGATTCACGGGGAAGGTCAAAAGGCAACGGCTCTTGTGGTAACCACTCTTGCAACGCATGGTGTAGGCGCAGCTGCATGTCTGCACGCTACACCCCTCACAGATCACTGTAACATCACCACCCCTGCCAACAGAGTGCTGAGCCTGAGGCAACGACCCCTGGGGATGAGAAGGTATCAGCTGGAGCTCAGTGTTGTGCTAGAAGGCTTATGTATCTCCCAGTCAGTCTAGAACACATGCTGAGCAAGTGCAAGTCTGCCCAGTGCATGTTTTGTATGTAGATAGATCAGTCTTTGCTATCTTGGGGTCTCTTCTGCAACTCTTTTCCCATAGCTATAGTAAAACCGGAAAATTTGGCAGACCTCTGTCTTTTGTCTACAGATCTGAAAATGCACAACACTCTCTTCCTGTGACGTTGATACCAGTAGGACATAAACTCTGCTTTGATTTTAAGCAACACACTGGTGCCCATAGGTAAAGAAAAGTTAAGAATGTGTTCTGACTAGAAGAGTGGAGCCACTGAAACCCTCACATTACAGGAGCTGATGCTCTCTAGGAGTATGGAGAGTAGTTGGAGAACGTTTAAACTGAGCTTTGTTGTCTATCAGTACATACTGGGGGTCAAGGAAAAGGAGGAGCCTAGTTTGTGCTAAGGTGCTGTGCAGTGATTTGTGGTGATTGTGTATGGATCTGTGGACATCCTGTGTCCTTTTGGCCTCCACTGCTAGTATGTGGCCTTCAGTGATTGTGGAAAATGATGCTAAGTGAGTCTTTAGCTGAATGCTTCTATGACAAGTTGTAGGTGGCTTTATTTTTGACAATAGCTGGTGCTGATGTACTGGATGCTTCTAATAGTTGTGAATTAAGCTCACCAGGATGCTGTATCACAGGAATTTGAAGAATACTGGCTTCCACATAAAAATGAAACATATTAATCATATGTCATTAAGCAGTAAAATAACCAGGCAAAAATCCAGCAGATTTTATGGTTGTCAGGGGGTTGAAGAGCCAAGTTCCTTGAGTTTGAGCAACTGAGTCTCTAGGAAGAGAGCAAATGTGTCTGGAACCTGAGAAAAAGCAGTCAAAATCTACTGGAGGAACCAGAGTTATTTTTTGGAAATGCCATCAAGGTTTGTCAGCCAAAAGAAGTTACCTAATTCAGACTAAAACCTACATAAGACAGACAGGGCTATCATGCCGCAGAGGATTTAGGCTGTTACAAAAGACTGACTGGCAGCAGAATGGTACACTGAGCATGGAGCTGCCATCCTCATAAAGCAGCACACAGATCTACAAACAACGTTGTCAGGACAATGGCTGGTATTTGGAAAAACCTTCAACAACCACAGTAATTCACTTTCCAAGAGCTTCTCCAGCATGGACAAAGAGGACAATAGCACCATGTCCTGAGATGACTCTTCATGGGACAGGTGAGCAGTGCTGCAGAGGATTAGAGCACTATCATCTTGAAAGCAAATGGAGTGCCTGTGACTTGCACATGGATGCTGGTGCAAGCTGAAGTATTGCCAGAAATGGACATGTAAGATGGAAAGCAAAACCACAGGCAATTTATCATAAACAGGTGAAGCTCGGGACTTAGTGTGGCCAGCTAATTCTTATTAGAATTGTGACTAAACTCATGGGCAATTAGCAAACTGGAAGAAGTACCATTATTATCACACCGGGGAAAAAAAAATATTCATGAATAAAAACATGCCACTCCCTTTGTCTCATTAAAGAGGTAACTCACCAAAGAGACAGAAGATCAAAACAATTGAAAAAGAGTTTGAGGATATCTTCCAAGGAAACGGGAACCTGTTAAGGCTTGTCACGTATACTGAAAGCACAGGCCAGTCAAGTGTTCCCATAGCATGGGAAGAGTTGGTCAGCTGATGCAGTCTGACATAAATTCCTTTATGTTGGAGAAATGAGGCATTTATTTCAGAGGCAGCTTTACTAGACAGCCGTAAAGATGATCATACCCATTTTTACTAGATACAGTCACCTGGCATAGCTAATGGCTAACACAGCACTGCCATTTAGTGGATCTGAGTTTAAGCAGTCTGTGGTGAACTGAGTATGAGAAACTTACTAGTCAGAATTTATGCTCAGGGCAACAGGTTGGTGGAAAGCAGTATCAAAATGAAAAAAACCCAAACCAGCCACTGGAAAAGAGTAAGGAGGTTAACTGCATTTGGCATTGTTAAATTACAGGACTGTACAGAATGCCTGCAGTGTTCAAAACTGATGACATCAACGCCTGGAGCATCTACAAAGAAACTGATGAGATAAAACAAAACTTTAAGAACGGAGATCCTGGAACCGTCCACTCTTACAGGAAAGCAAAGCAGATGATCTATGCAAAAAGGAAAAAGAAAAGAAAGTGTAGTGTTACCAGCAGTAGTGAGAACTGAAACGGTAGCTTTGATTTAATGAGGATCTCATAACAAATGGACATTTGGTCTCTAAAACACAGGTGACTTCTCCAATTTTTGGAAGTGACAGAGAGATGAAGATCACAAAATCAATTATTTTGCTCAGGAAGGTCTCAAGCAGAGGGTGATCAGAGCTGGCCGAGGCACCTGCATCCTGAATTATGGCACAATAAGAATGAAGAAACCCAGCTGCTCATCAGTAACTGTGCTGGCGTTTTTGCACTGGTGGGGATTTTGGGAAGGTCCATGCAACTCTGCAGGGTACCTCACGAAGAGACAATATTTGTTACATGTACCTGGCATTGTATATTATGTTTTTGCTGGCAAAGATGCACAAGGAGAATTGTACTTATAAGAGGCTTTCTGAAAGCAAGTGGCAGCAGCAACTGCCTTGACCACAGGCCCATGTTATGCCATGATGGACAGGAGAAGATCAGGCCCCAGCAAAGCACATCTCCTTCAGATATGATCGCTTTAAATGAATTCTGAACAATGGGTGCAGCTCATTCAGGAATACTGTTTACCTGCCATTTAATGAGAAGGTACTGCATCAGCTGGCATTCAGGATAAGCATCTCTTGAAGTCAAAATAATTTTGCAATTACTCAGAAACTGATTGTATTTTCATAACAATACTGATTTGCCAAAAGATCATATATTAGTCCAGTATGACTTGGGAAAAACAAACCAAAAAGTACTTGAAGTGCAAGGTTTCTGCAATTCACAATGGCTTATCTTTTGGCACAAAAATGTCATCAAGACAGCATTTTCCAGTTGAAATGTCAAATGAAAGCAGGAGCATTGTAAATCGTAGAAGAAGATTTAATTTCCCTTAAAGGCAGATTTGTTTTTCCCCATGGAAATATATTAAAATAGCCTGCTGACATTACTTTTTATGCAAAGGAGTACTACTGGGACATTCCAAATCGCACAAGACTTTGACTTTTGTAATTGTCTACCTACTGTTTTCTGTTAGGATTGAGGTCTGTTATCAGAATACCAACAAATCAACAGCACATATCTAAGAGAAGCCTATGAATGTTCCAGGAATCAAAATGCAGCTGGTTAATTGCAAAGTTAATTAGGCCTCAGAGGTACCTAAGTATCTAATGACCATTTCTGTGATCTTGGCCTTAGTACTTTCGGGGCAGAGATCATTGCAGTTCTATTGAAAATAGCTGAAACGTCCTTTATTTATCACAGCACAGCTTCTAACTTCCAAACCCCTTCACCCCCCACCCCAAACTGTGTAACTCTCAAAATGCCAACAGCAAAAAATAAATCAAAGCAAAACAAAAAGGATCTCCTTAAAATAAAACATGAAATTAAATTTCCTTCTGCACTCCACATAGGGTTCTCCCATCCCAACAAGGGAAAAGTGACATTGGTTCAAGGTGTCATCCCCTCTCTGAGTCATTCAGCTGCACAGAAAGGAAGGGAAAGGGAAAGCATTTAGAATGGGTCTCCAGGGCTTTAGCCCACTGAATTCCTCCCCAGCATACAATCTCTAGGAGAAGTGGAGGAACCCCTCGAGCAGGAAGTGATTCAGAAACATACGATGGTCTGTTTGCAGTGACTCACAACATATCAATAGCAGAATTGTCCAGAGACCTATAGAATGTCAGGACTCTTTTTATACTATTGTGCAACCACAAGTACCAAGAAACATGTGTTTCCTGTCACTCAGCCCAGCTTTATGCTATGCTAATATATATTAGTCTAAGCGCATGCTTGAAAACAGTCCTGGGCTTGGATATGTTTAGTGCTCAAGCATATTATTATTATTATTATCATTATTGTTATTGTCATTATTATTATTACTATTTAGATCACAGGTGTTTCTGTTGAAGATCATATGGGTGAGATTGCGGTTTGTTCTTTGTTTACAGCAGACTGCACTATGTAAATACATATATTTTGAAGAGAACATATCTTTATCAATACCTTCTATGAACAGGTTCCAAGCAGACACACCACCAGGTCTCAGTGGCCAATCATGGTGGTGTGTAACAGTGCAGCATTGTCAGAGGAGTGGTAATATGCAGGTTGCCTATAACTTATTATAACATACTGGTTCACCTTTTGAAAAATGTTCCTCCTGGTGACCATTCAGACTGGAATATTTGACCCTGAGTGCCTCCCTTAAGAAGAATATATGGAGAATTTCAAGTAAATCAGGAGGCTAACTACCTTTACACATACACACTCATAAGCAAAGGAAGAGTTGCTGGTTTGCCTATAGTGAAGAATGCCCATGACTGCTTCTTTGGAAAACTGACAACTCCAGCCGTGAAAAAAGCTAATGAAGTGTAGCAGTCCTTGTATTCCTTCACCCTTATGACAATTTGGTCAAATTTGGTCAAGTTTCAAACTTCAGTACCTGCAGTTAGCACCTGCCAAGTGCAGTCTTGCCAAAGATCTACTCCAAACCTATCCAAATGTCTGTCTGCCCTGAGTGTAGAGGCTCACTGAGATCTTCCCTGCAATTGCAGCTCTCAGGTGCTACAGGTACTGAACTGAAGCAATGTAGTCTGTAGGTGTGGAAACATGAACAAACAAATATAGGGAAGCAAATTACTTTGTGTGAACTGACATGTAGCAATTATTCCTGCTCATTCTTACTCTGCATAAATGGGTGTGTGTAATTCACAGCAATCTAAGCGTCAATAAAAGGCAAATAAACTACCTTACATTTACAGCATGGTAAGAGTTGTCACGCAGACAGATTTATGGTTTATGGTCATTAAAAGCTGACAGAACGTGCTACTGCATGGTAATGTTTTTGGGTATCTGTCCCTTTCTACGTGCGTACCATGCTCCCTGTGCCAATGTCAGGGCTACAGCACTGCACATGAAAGCCATGGTTCAAACATAGAAAAAAGAAGAACTAGCCTTGGGAAAAAGGATGGGATTTGGACAGAGAACAGTGGAAAGTCAGGTGATGAAACTGGGATTGAAGACTGTTATAGAAGAGAGAAAATGGAAGTAAAGGTCTGGCTGGGTAAAAATAAGGATGAGAGCCAAGAGCAGTGAGGACCAGTGGGACAAAAATTCTGTGTGGAGAGACAGCACAGATGTGAGCTGATTTGCATCAATAAGGAAAGTAAGGAGTGTCTGGGCAAGGAGCTATGGACCAAGGAAGAGCAGGGTGTGGACAAGTATCTTATGGAAGGCAAATATCTCACAGTGATCAAGCTGCAAATAGAGAACTGGGATGGGCTGGAGAGAGATTCTGAAATAGAGGGGTAAACTGTGAATGAACCAGATGTCTTGAGAGGGAATCTGAGAGAAAAAATAAGCTGGAAGCAGAGTACTGGCAGGGAGAAGAGAGGACAGAGAGCCAGGGATGAAAGCCTTGGATGGGTCAGATAAAGCCAGTGGCACTGGTGGTAAACACTGGAACTCAGTGGGCAAGATATCTAGGACAGGGAAGAATAACACAGATATTAAAACCAACTGCACGAGGAGAATGGGACTTGCCTAAGGAGCCAAGATAGGACAGACTCAGCATGAAGATACAGATCAACTGGAGGGAACAGAGAACGAAAGCCTGTCTCCACTGTGACCTTTTCCCGTCATAGCCCAGAGTGGATTTTGAATGTCCTGAGTGTTACCAGTTCCTTCCTAATAGGAAATATTTGCAAATATGTCCATAGGTTGACAGGTGATGATTGTGAATACATACCTGCTCTTCATGAAATGCAGGCCAAAGTACCAACCTTGGTGAGTCATGCATGTGCCAATATATGGCTGACAGAGGGATTTCTTTTTCCAATTTGCTTTGTGGCAAGCCTAGGAATCACCATGTGTATATATCATGTGTAAAGAACCTTATTAAGGTCAAAAAGTTAAGCACTCAAACTTTAGGAAACACAACCTTCATTTTCCTTCCTTGTACATAAACATTATGAAACAGTCTTTAATTACACAACCGTGAGTGATTTTTTCCACAGGTCCCCTTCAGAAAAGTCCACCAGGTAGACCTACTCTGAGGCTAAAGTTGAACTTAAGGAGGAGTTTGTTTGCAGGACTTCTGCTTCATTTCTTGCAAAAGTTGGAAAATGCATAAATTATGAGTCAGGGAGTAGCAGAAGAAGAAAGGGCACTGTGATGGTTAAAGCAGTTGAAAGGCATCTTAGTGAATTGGATTCTGTCCCTAACTGTGCCAAAAAGTCCAAATGAAATTCTGAGAAAATCCTTTAAATCACACTTCTCTGTAGAAATTAACCTTGTGTCCCTCAACTTTTTGCCTTTGATTAAAACGCTGGAAACTGACTTGAAAAATTTTCAAACCTGCTGCAATTAAGTCCTGAAAGTGACATCTTGGACTGCTGTTTACATTAAAAAAACCCAGAAAGACTTAAAAATTAGTGTGGAAAAGAGCAACAAAAAAAATCATTTAAGATTTGAAGAACATGTCTATCAGTGAGTTACCTACCAAACTTTTTGACATGTGACTTGAATATAGGTAACAAATATATTCCTGGGGAGTAAATACCAGCTGTAAAAAGAATCTTTACTCCAGTGGAGAAAAGTAAAGTAAGAATCTATGTGTGCGAGCTGAAGCTAGGCAGATTCAGATGAGGAATTTGGCATAAGCCTTTAACAGTGAGAGTGATTAATCACCCCTCAAAAATCAAACCCAAGCAAATCATCAGTTCTTTATCTCTTGAGGTCTTCAAATCTAGACTAGCTGCCTTCCTAGATTACTTGCTTTATACTTTGGATAATCCTGAATTATTGGGCTAATTACAGGGATAACTGAGTGAAATGTATATATAGGTCTGTAAAATACAGGAAGTCAGACTCTGTGACCTAACAGCCCTTATCTTTTACTAATCCAAGTGCCAGGCAGTTATGGCTGCAGCTGAAGTCAGTGGAAAATTCTCTATGATTATATAAAATGCTAAAGAGTGCTACACAGACAGAAAAAACAAGGTCTCAGGTATCTCAATATACTAAAATACAGCACATACTTTTGAACTTAATCTCTTACTAGCTCAATTTTACATCTATAAAATGGGACTGATAATCTCCCCTTAGCTGGAAGAGATGTTTTGAATATGCACTGATTATCGTTTGTGAGATTTCAGAAGTGAGAACCACTGAAATGTCTATGTGTAAAAGAGTAATTCTCACCTCAGGACAGCATTTGAATAGTGTGAGAGTAGCAGACAAAAAATTATGAGAAGGTAACAGCATATTCAATCAGAACCATATATTAAATGACGCAGAAAACTTGTGAAAAAAATCCAACGATATGTGATCTATCAAACAAGGTTGGGCACATAAATGTATAAGCAGAAGGGAAACAAAGTTGACAATCAACCCTGATTCTGGCATTTCCATAGAAACTAGAATTTTCAACCTGATGTGTTCTGCCCAGAGAGGTTGTAGAGTCTCCTCTGGGGACATTCAAAACCAGCCTGGGTGCATCCCTGTGTGACCCGCTCTAGGTGATCCTGCTCTGGCAGAAGGGTTGGACTAGAGGATCTTTCGAGGTCCCTTCCAATCCCTAACGTTCTGTGATTCTGTGTTCCCCAGTTTATTAGCTGATAAATCCTCCACAGGACACCCACACACGCAAATGTAATATAGTAAAATATATAACTGCAGCATGTCATAAGTTCAGGTGTATTTCCTTCAGGCCTACACTAGTGAGAAAACCTGTCTTAGTTACACAAATCAGCAACTTATTCCCAAGCATTTGCAAGTCTATTGTAAGTCACAAAGAAAAGACTGGAAAATAGTAGAGGGTGAAACCAATGGGATCTCTATGACTGGATGTGGAGAGGAAAAATTACCTCAGTGAGGGAAGGGAAGGAAATATGATTAGAAAAAAGGTGGATCATGTTGAAGAAGAGAGGTCAGTTACTATGTGTGTAAGGAGCCAACATGTGGAAAGCAGTATGTAAATAAAAAATAATCCCAGACTACCTTGAACCTTTGGTTTTGTCAGAGCCCTGAGCTCATTAATGACCTTAATGGCCCTGATGCCTCTCACCTGGGCCCCACACCCATGGGCCCCACACCCATGGGCCCAGAAGCTCTATTTAAGCTCAGTCCAGGGCAGTCACTCCTTGATGAAGCTATACTGAAGGAGTGATGATATTCTGCACAGATATGGCCATGCCTCTGCCTGGCTATGAAGCCCACTGAGCTGGACCTCAACCTATGGGTAGGCATCCTGGAATTATTTTTGTCATTATGGAACTGCCTGATGATCACTGGATCTGATCCTATTCCTGACCTACTGACTGACTGCCTGGCTTGACCTCAGACCTATCTCATCATCATTATACTATATTTTGACCTGAACTTGGATCTGGACATCATGTCTGGGTGTGTCCTGCTCACCTCTCTCTGGCACTGTGGGACTGAGACCTGGCAGGCAAGGCTCCCCCTTGGCTCCTGGCTCACCTCCTTTTAAGGAGGAGCCCTGTTCTTGCTGCTCCCTGACAGATTGAACCTGCTGTTTGGATGTCAGGTGCTCCAGAGGGAGCAGCTCCGTTGCCAGCTGGAGCCAGAAAGCAACGTAGCAAGTCTGAGAGGGAGGGAGACCTCTTCAGCCAAAAATAACTTATTTAATTTTTTTAGCCATAACAAAAGTTTGGTAACTGGTAGCTGTGCATATATGTGTGACTGTGTGCACCCAGAGCTCTAGTCAGGCTGTAAGATGACATCAGCTCAAAGAGCATGCCAGCAGCTTTTCAGTCATCTCTTTCCTCTCGCTTGCCAAGAGCTGTTGATGTTTCCCAAAACGTGGTAAAAGAAGCCTCATGCATGTTTATATTCAAGGCAGGATAAGGCCTGACCAGACTGTGACAGTGTACCTCAGAATCTGAGTCAAAACAATGCTGCTTTGATGGCTGTTCATTAGCTGATTGGGGCTGTTCCTCATCTTGGCCCTCTACTGTACCTGTTTATCTTCTGGGACATTCTGATATCTGAGGAATTACGCTTAAAAACAAATGAGGAACAAAAATTGTAAGCCTAGGAATGATAAGAATATGGTCTCATTCCTGAAGCCAGCCTTGGTGAGTGGTTTCCAAAAGCTGGTACAAGCACAGAAGCTGTGTGTAAGCGTTGTGGAAAGCACTGCGTATCTTCTGCCCATTTGCCAGCAAGTAAGTGTCATGTAATGTAACTGCTTGTGTGATCTTCCATGATAGAGATTAATAGTAAGGAATTGACTTTGTGTTGTAAACTGTGTAAGTAATACCAACAGTGGTCAGCTTTTAACTACTGAAGCAGGCTTTCATTTGTGAGCTGAATAGCTGAAGTTTGAAGGAGGTGGCAATCCACCTGCTGAGGAGAGGGGGGTCTGTCGGGGCAGTGTCCTCTCTGGCAGGGGCACTGTCACCATCTTGGTAAGTGTTTGGAAGGGACTAGTTGGTAGGCTTGAGTCTGTTGGGTTGTGACCATTAGGTTTTATCATGACAATAGGTAAGTTTTTTTAAAAAAAAAAGTTTTTAATATAAAGGGGAGGGCTATTACAGCTTTTTCTTGTGTAATAAGTTGGGCAAACCAGTGGTACCTAAACATGCATAGTAAGAGTTGGAACGCTCTCATCTTAGGCAACAGCTGTTACTCTTGGGCAGTGAAATTTCAGTCTAAAAGATTAATTAGAATATGTTGTCTAAAAAACCCTTTCTTTGTACAGAGTGGAGCATGTATGTGCCTCAAAGCTGTGCATGTTAAAACATAGGTTTTACTGAATAATGAAGTGGCTTTCAAAGTCAGAGAAGGTGGCCAGCTGCAGTGACCTGTAGGGATGGTTAATGGGCTAAGAGTGACTGGCAAAAGTGGCTTGGACATGCTGTGTGGTCTGCTGAAGCCGGGGTCAGGCCTTGCTACCCAGCTGTGGCAGCCTTAGACAGAGACCAGTGGAACCTGCAAGCAGGTATCTCTAAGCAGCACTAGCAACTGCTTCAAAGACCAAGAGTGCTTGAAATCATGATTGTGTTATAGGAAAGGGCCAATTGATTAATCTAGCCCTTACACTACATTGTTTTTTTGGTACATTATTCTGTTTATTTTTACCATCTTCCCTTTCTTCAACAATATGTTGTTTTAGTTGGAAAGTAATTAGACTCACCATACAGCAGCAGGGAGGCTGAGCTCTCAGATGAGCCCATCAGTTCTTGTTTTCCAATGTTCTGAGGTGGGAGATTCAGTTGGTGTTTGTTAGAGCCTTAGAAATTGAGCTGTACTGTTTGCTGCCAGCCTAGATCATGCAGGATGGTCATACAACCTTAGTATATTTTCAAACTGATTCTTTGATCTGAGAATCTGCTTCATTTCTAACTAAACAAGGGAGAGAATGGTATTTTCAAGGAGTATTTACCTACTTAATAACTTCCAGGGACTTCAAGGGAAAAAGTCCTCATTGGTTCGTAAGATGTGGAAGAGTGGCCAACCTATAGGACTTCACAGATTTTGGTAAATGTTGGAAATTGCAGCGGTGCTGTTATCCCTTGGCTTTTTCAGAGTTCAGCATGCTTGGCCAAAGGCTCTGTAAACCTTCCTCATCCCCCCTGCAGCAAATCTCAGGAAACTCATTGAGTCCATTGCCTCCTACCACTAATTTTGAGAAAGTTCCCTAGGGACTTGGTCCTTTGTCCCTCGGGATTTGCAGTTTCTAACAACACTAGGCAGAGCTACGTGAAAAGCAGACTTCTGAATTTGGTAGCAATACTGCATTCAGAGCTGGATATAATGAACAGCCACAATTTGCTGGGCACAATGGGCAGTGTTAGTACAAGTGCACAGCACAGTGTTGTTCTCAGTGCTGCAGGCAGAACTAACGCATATGCAGCTATTCTCCACACGGTCATTATTATCTTCTGCAGAGGAAAAAGCTCCACTGGGTTCTCTGGTCCTGCTGTCCTTTTGTACTGTTCGAGACCTTTCCAGCTCCTGCTGTTTCCCCAAACACTGTCCCTCTAACTCCAGCCTAAGGCTTCACCCAGTTAAGAATGAAAGATGCCAGGCTTGCACAAAGATTGTTTTCAAAGAGGGGGGAAAAAGTGGGTTCACCTGACTGCATTGGTGGACTTAGTGGTTGTTGTCTTGCTTAGTGTGAAAACTCATATGCCCTGTATCATGGATTTTAACTTGAGTATTGCATTTCTGAGAGGAAACCAGAGGCCTTTTTTTGTTGTTTTTTGGGGTTTTTTTGTTAATCAGTCTTTTTGTCTTGGTGTCTTTGTACTCTCTTCAGTAGATATCTATTTTCTCTCTTTGATTCCAGGCACATGCGTAACTGGGGCATTATTTATGAATTAAATCCCCTTTGTGTATTTGTATTTAACATTTTTTGGGACAGCTTTTAATATGTCTGTAGGAATGTAGAATTCTGCTGGTAGAAGAAAAAATATTTTTTTAGTTCTAACACCCTGGGATCCATGTGTTTCCAGTCTGGGGTCCAAAGAGCCAAGTGAACAAAATGTTACCTGCTTATATGTGATTTTATTTCTTTCTATCTAGACCTACTGGTGCCAAGAGTTGTTGTGAAATTAGGCAGTAAGATAGAGATAATTACGTCCACATTTGATTTTTGTCTCTTGACATTTCAATCAACCTCTGAAAATTTCAGGTTAGAAAGCAACCTAATCAACAGTAGGCTCAATTTTAAAACTATTTTCTATGTTGAAAGTTGGAGGTATCAGCCCTAGAAGACATCACTGATAAGCATTTGAATGTTGCAATTTCTAAAGAATATTTTAAAATGTCAAGCATAAAATTCCTGTTTCACATTTGGTTGTCACAAATAAAAAAACCCCAAATACTTGTGGGTTTTTTGCTACAGTGTAGGTGATACAAATACCAATAGAAACCTGTACTATCACTTAAAATGAGTTGGCATGAAATGGTAGTAAAGATGTCTGTGCTTTTACTGCTTTCAATAGTAATAGTAGAATTCATTTGTTTAACAGAATTCATTATAAACAATCACTTCTGAATGTAGTTTCTGTTTGCTAAACATTCCTTTGTCCAGGCTGGTTTCTTCAAATATATGTTTATTAGCTGACTGAAGTGAACATATCCAGCCTGTGGGCTGTTTTAGAGATATTTGCAGCTCAAAGCACAATTTGTTACATCATACATGTTTTTCTGTACTTTCCTGGATGTCAGAAACTACAGAAATACTCCAGAACTAAAACAGCTCAGACAGCCAAAAAGTCAAAGAAAGGAAAAAATTTAGAAGCAAGAAGCTGAGGATGAGAGATTAAACAGCCTGCCAATGCTTACAAAGGAAAATCTATGCTAGACTAGGAATTGGACCCAGACATCCTGAATGTCAGTCCAGCCTTAACCACAAGACTGTCCCTCTTCTGATTCACAAATATTATTGCAAATTAACTAGTGGTTCACTGAGTCCTTGTGATTCATTAGTCATAAACAGTGGAGTAAAACTATTGCATTCTTTGTAAAAATGCAATACTTTGGGTTTGGGTTTTTCCTTGGTACCACTCAGCCTTTTCAGCTAAAGGGTCAGTGACTGAAATGTAGGCTGTGATCTGGCTGTTACCAGATTTAGAGATAGTTGGCTGTTTGTCATCGTTTTGTGTACATAGCCAGGTTTCTCACAGGAAACTACTCTGTGATAAAGAGACTAGACTGGTAAAAAGAGGACATAGCATTAGCATTTTAGCTGTCAGAGCAAACAAATGGTTCTTGTATTCCTGACACCTGAGTCGGTGCATTTTGTCTCATAGGTACACCGTATACATCTGGGACGTAGGCATGGGCTTCCAGAGATGTTTTAGATGGCAAAGTCTTATTTGAAGCCAATTGGTCTTTTGCTTCAGGATTTTTGGAGCAACATATCTTCATTGTGGCTGGATACCTTCTCAGGACCAAGGAAACAATCCAAAAGGTGTCTCTGACCATCAAGAACAAGTCTAAGATGGATCTCAAGACCTGGCTTAAGCGTAAGCTTTTAAAATTCTGTGTTACTGCCTGGTGAGACACTCCCTGACTAATGACCAATTAGAGAAAAGAAGTTGATTGTGCAGCTGATCCCAGTATTACTCCCAATGAACACACATCTCAAACTCAAGTTCTACCTAAGCTTGACCAACAGCCAACTTACAGCCAGAAAAATAAATGAGAATCATGTTCCTGGGCATGAGGAAATCTAATTATAATGCTGTTCGCCACATTTTAGAGGAAAAATGGCTGTCAGACATGCAATGATGCAAGCCTATGCTAGGACATCAATCTATCTGGGCAGTGAACTTTGGGAAATTCCCTTGTCAAATCCACTGAGTAGTGACTGTAAAGAATCACAGAACAATAGATATTGTCATTGAAACAGCTGTAGAAGTCATCTAGTCCACCCACTTAGTCACAGAAGTACTATTGCCAGCACATCATGAGGTCAGGCCTAACTTTGAATAGCTGAGTCCTGAAAACTGCCTAAATTGGATATTCTATGACCTCTGTGGGCTGTCTGTTCCAATCCTGAATTACCCTTATAGGATTTTTTTTCTTAATATCCAGCTCAATTTCCCAGGCCACTATTTGTGGCTCTTTTTTCCATGTTGTATCATCTGATGCTACTGAGAAGAATGTGGATCTGTTATGTTTGTAATTACCCTTCAGGTAGCCATAGGATATTAGATCAGCCTTCCCTTCACCTGCCTATATAAGCCAAGTTGCCTTAACATACACTTGCTGATCATGTGCTCTAGACCTCTGACCATTGTGGTAGCCTTCTGCTGGACGCTCTCCAGTTTCTTCCCATGCCTCTGCAATGGAGAAGCTTCAGAATAGACAGTATGTCATATGCAGCCTCACCAGTGTCAGGCAGCAGGGAAAATAACCTTCCTAGATTTGCCAGCCATGCTCCTCCTAATGTAGTGTGGAACACAGATGCCTTACAGTGACAATGCACTATCAACTCATTCAGTCTGACATCCACTCTAACCTCCTGATACTTTCCTGCAGTGCTGTTACCCAGCCAGTTCACTCCCAGTATGTAGAGGTGCAGGGAGTTTCACCATCTCAGGTGCAGAATGTTGCATTTCTCTCTACTGGATTTCCTTAGGTTTCTGTTGACAAATAACTTGGGTGTTTGAGGTCCCTCTCAGTTGAAGATGTCATTTGTTGTGTCAGTTGTCATAATTTTGCATATTTCACAGATATGCTGAGGGTGCACTTCTGTGTTATCCAGGTTATTGTTAAAGATTGAAGTATATGAATGGCAGAATCAGCCTCTGGGGTACACCATTTGTTATTGACTGTGAGTAAATGCTAAGCCTTTGATCATTACTACTCTTTCAGTCTTGGGATCCAGATGATTTTCAACCCACCTAGAAGTCCGTTGTGTTCCAACACTGGCACTGAGGAGCCCAGAAGGTAACAGAGCTTTACTATTACTAGACATTTCTAAAGCAGCACTGAGGGAATTATTTCCTAAATTAATTTATATTGATTAATCAAAATTATGATACTATGAGGTTGATAAAGGTATTCAACCAGGTATTAGTCATTCATGGAAGATGGTGGCTCTGTCATACTGGAAACTCCACAACTCTTGTTTTTCCCTTCCCATGCTGAGTTCTTTCCTTACCTACAGAAACTGCACAGGTTGATTGTGCAGTTTAAGGAGAAGGGATGATGGCTGGTTGAAGGGGAAGGAAGGGATGATGCCAATAGCAGTGAGGCTGGTATTGATAGCTAGTGTCTACAGACCCAAACAAACTGTAGTGGGAAAAGGCCACTTTCACCTTATGTTGTCCTAACCTGTTAACTCAAAACATCCTCTTGTAGGAAAAATTTACTTGGCATTCTGTCATAATAGTTAATTACAACAGCCTTCTCCCCTCACTCCAAATATATTGGAAGAGTTCCAAAAGGTGAATAGATTAAATTGATCCATCTTTAATTTTGCTTTGACTGCAAGTCCTTCTTTCTGGTGTGAAAAGATGGACCTGAATCAAAAACATTCCCTGTCCAAATGTGCATGGCTCTGGATTTAGATCTTTCGTATCTGAACTCTATGCCTGTAGTTCATGTCTGTTAGCAGAAGGTCAGAGATGAAAATCACCCTGTACATCCAGATCAGAGCTTTTATAAGGGGGATCATTCATTCATTCATTCATCTCTTCCCTACCACTTCTCTTTAGGGTTCAGCTTTTTTAGTTCCTGTTAGATAAAGGGGAATTACACATCCATATGATAAGGAGAGAATGGGTTCCTTCTTTGTAGAAATTAAGTAAAACTAGAGGAAGCATCAATTTGTAATATAAGATGACCAAGGAAATCCTTAGCTACTACATCACAACTGTGTAATTATGAGGATATAGTTTCCTCTCTACACCTCAGCAACAGCAGGGTTAAGCTACGTCTCACACATGTGCAGTATGACTGAACAGTGCCAGAAGTAAATTCTAATGGAGAAGTTCCTCTGGTTGCTAAGCCGGCTGGGTGACCTACTTGTAACTGTCACTGGATACCAAGCATCCTTGTTTGAGCACAAAGTTGGTATTATTGCTGATGCTCAGACTTATTAGTTATTTCTCTCTGCCATCCATGATAGGATTTAATCTCAAGTAATCTGAGGTGGAAATGAAACATGATGCAAAGCAACTTGAATGGCTTTTCACTTCAGACAGGCTTATTTAGTTTCCTCTGTATGAGATAGTTTACTGAATACCAAATCAGAAACCTACTGGTAAAGCAATAGTTCTTCTCAGAGAGGGAAGAGGAGCCTCTCTCAGAATACACCAGTGATGTGGTATGATGACACTGCAGGTGTCACTGAGCATGGGAATGCATTTCCTAGAGCCGGGTGTAAGAGAAGAACTACACAAGGCTGCCTTTCATACAGATAATGTAGTTATGCTACCTTCTGATAATAAACATATTTTATATGTTTATATGTAGTATACATATTTTTTATGATATTGAAGTCCTGATCTGAAAAAAAAAATAAAATAAGGTGCTTTTGTGGCCCTATACTAATCCTGCTGTATCTGTGGATTTCATTTTTAAACTCAAGCACTTGACTGTGCAGATCATCAGGAAATACATGGCTGGTGCTGCCCTGTTGGAGTCCACCTTGTGTGGCCCATGCAGATCTTCACAAAAGATTAGTATGCAGCTCACAGCACTCATACTCACTAGTCTCTCTTGACATACTAATGCCCTGTGTTACATACATCCAGCAGCTCTCTGGAAGGATTATCCTGGGTCTGAAGGCCTTTTTCCTCCTTATTCCATCACTCATCTTCACAACTTTCCTCCTCAGCACAGGGCATGTGGCTCTTTTCCCTGGATGAGCTAGTGAATGTTGCCAGAGACAGACTGATGATAGCCAAGGTTGGTTCCTCAGTTAGCCCCTATGTTTGTTTATCTCTCTGCCTTGTACTGCATATATATCTCTATAACCTCTTATGATAAGTTGCTGTAGTGAAGGAAGCTGCCCTGCGCTTGCTGCCTTCCTATCCAGCCAGACCTTGCTTTTGTTCCTCCCTGATGGCAAATTCAAAGGAAAGAAATAACCCCTCAATGAGGAGGTGAAGGAATTGGACCCCAGAGGCAGTTTCCAGCATCTCTCTCCTCCAATATAAGCCCCTCCAGGGACATGGGTGTGAACACAGCTTTGTCACTGGGTTCCCATCACCCACCTCCTAGGGTAGGCACTTCCTCTGGCCTTGGGGGTGAAGGGAGGGAAATTTCCCCTCAGCTCAGTAAGCTGCTGCAATGAAGTGACTTCAAGTCCTGCATCTTTTGGTTACTTATTCTCTTGGCATTTTTGTGAGAGCCAAGGAATCTGTTTTCCATTTGCTGTACTTTTGCCGGAGACTGTAATTGCTCTTTGAACCTACAGGAGCAGGAAACCCATTAAAGGCCCAAGAGGACAGGGATTCAGTGCCAGCCAGCACATTCCTCAGCTCCTTTCATCCTGCAAGAGGAGAGCGCTTCTGGCTTCTCCAGAAGGGATATTACTACATTTTCTTCAAATTTAAGGCTGATATCAAGAGTAATTCCACCATTCACCTCATAGTTATCATTATTCCTGCTATTTGCATTATTATCTTTATGGTTACTCTTATCACTAACACAGAAATACTTATGGAGAAGTCATTATAAAATACCCAAGTATCAAGCTTGCCTTTCATTATCTTGCAGACTGTAATGACAGATATAATAACAAGAAAATCTAGGGCATGGCATATCAAACTGGAAAATTGTTGGTCAGGGCTTTTGGAAAGAGAATGAGAAAGCTGCATATTTTATGGGAAATAAGAGCTGGCTGTTTCAGGTACAAATAGTATCAAAAATCTCCCATGTATGATGATACACCTTCAATGATACAGCTGCCACCCAATAGTTTTTTGGGCTTTTTTTTAACAAGAAATGCCATGGCTTAGACTAAGTGAGATTGGTATGTTGCTGGATTAGCCTGGATGTGCAACCTCTCTGCTAACTGTGGATAAGCTTCCAGAAAGTGGGTTGCTGTAACTTTGCCTCAATGCAGTGTGCCCCACAGTGATTTTCAACTGCATGAGACCCTTAGGATAGCCAGGTGGCTGCAGCTGAGCCTCTCCCATGGATTCTGGAGTGAGAGAAGGGGAAGCAACACAGCACAAGGAGAAAAGTATAAACCTCGGGAGGTAATTCTAAGAAAACAAAGGTAAGCTGGGGTAGTACTGGGAGCAGGAAGGCTCTATTTTGAGCCTAAAATCAGAGAATGAGAAGCTTGGATCTGATGCAATGAAAGAAGGAAGTCAGAAAAAGATGATTTTAAGGATGACTCAGCTGGAGTTTGAATCTGTTATTTTAGTGAACTTCACAACAGATAGTCTTTCTGTGCCAGGCTTTGGCCCCTCTGATGGTTGGCTCTGTGCCACTCTAGTTACACAAATCTCCACTAAAGCTGACATCATCTGCTAGTGAAGAGTTATCTCAGTGCACAGGAATATAAGCAAAGTGGATGACTCTGCTACCCCATCTCTGCTGAAATGGTCTCAGGTAAGGAAACAGGAGATATGAGGATATCCTGTGTATTATGCAGCTTCTCTAGCTTATGTCTGGGACTGGGTCCTATTGGAGGGAGGTAGACAGACCTGTGTAGAGGTCAGTAAGGGTATCTCCCAGAGTAACCTGGTGATGGCAGTACTTGAAGAGGAACTGTCACCTCTTTTATGTTTTTCTTCTTACAAGAGAGGAAAAAAAGGGATATTACTAGGCAGTGATACGGAACAAAGCCTGTCAAGCATACTCTGCATGTCCAATAGAGTCACTGATTCCCATGTTTGCAGTGGTCGCGGGTTAGGAAGGATCCTGTGCTGAACATCACAGCAACCATCTCATTCCCAATAGAAAATAGCACTTTGCATGGGGAAGCTTTTCTGTGAGTAATCAACAGCTAGTTCAACTCTACAGTTAACAATAACAATCAGCTTCTGAGAGTGGGGAGTCTTTGCTGGCAATCATTCCAAATTCCCTTATCTTCAAATAATCTAGTATAAAAAGCAAGGAGAAAGCTTTTGTTCCAATCCTTGGCATTGCCTGTATAGTTATCTCCTGCCATCCTCACTCTCCTTGTACTACAGGTTACTTTAAATGAGGACACATATCACACATGAAAAGCCCGCGTAAAAACTTTGTAATCATTATGGAGTCAAGTGCTTAAAAAGCTAGGAAATCTGGATTAAAGTTGCCTAGGCAACATTTGTGCAGATGGGTTATGATGCTGTCTTCATTTCAAAGCACACAGATTATTGTTTCTTCAGACACGTCCATGGAGCGAGGGAAGGAGGGAACTGCTCTGAGGGCTACTCAATGCCTATGAAAGCCTCGCAACAGCTCTGTGCAGTATCCTGCAGAACTCCCTGGTGTCTCCAACACCACCACACAGCTTCAGTGTGATGCTGGGCAAGTTACTTTGTGCCAGATTTCCTGACATGTGGCTATCCCATGCTTTCAGACTGCAGCGTGCTAGAAACTGAAAATCCAAGCCCTTGCCGCTCTAACAGGTACACAAAATCTTTTGTGCTTTCAGCAGGCAGCCTCTCATCTACAAAATACATAATATCCACCACAGTGCTGTGAAAACAAATTTGTTGATGTTTCTGAAGCAATTAGATATGATATCTTGCTGAATGCCGTGAACTCAAAAGGGGTTTCTGCTCTCAGAGCATGGTTTAAATCCTGTGTACTAGAGAAGATCTAGGTCCATCCATGAAGCAGAAGGATAAAGCTGAGTATGAAGTATTCTTTTTTTAATTCAGAAATTCTGTGCCAGGAATCCTGTCAAAGAAGTGATCTAAACTGCAGGACTTGGAGAAGGGAAATTAAAACTTCAGCAGCAACCCTTGTAAGGGCAATTCCTGTAGGCACTTCCTGGCTTTGCAGCTCTAATAGAATTTGAGTGTATTTTTTGTGCTCAGGCTGTACATTTACAGTCTTCTTCTTTTGTAGTCTACCAGTCCTTGCCAACCTAAAGCTTTCTCATCAGATAAATTTTTATTGTTTTTACTAATAGCCAGCAACGAGCTCAATTAAAACAGCAAATCTTGTATATAGAAAACTTGTTTTGGAACAAGTGGTTTATTTGATTTGGCTTCCTTTCATTTGTTTGTACAGGAAAAAATTATGAAATATGTGAACATCTCTCATCAGCTTTATTTTCTATAAACCCTTCTGGATGGGCTTACTAGCACATCCCTGAAGAGACAGCAGGTATGTGTGGGAGCTGGACTATGTCTGAGATGGTGGCTGATGACCTGTTGTCAGATTCTTTTCATAAGCTAAGTTCAGCAACTCCTCTGATGTAGCAGCCTTTTAGCACAGGAAATTGAAAAAAAAATTTTAATTGGAAAACAAAAAGAATGTAACAGAAATAATATCTTAAATTTTTTTTGTTTTCTCTGCTTTCTCTTAGGTTTCTGCTCCTTGTTTACAACTTGGAAGAGAAGGAAACAGATTCTTTCACCCTGTGAAAGGTTTAACCCAGGTTAAAGCAGAGGCTTAGGATTTTTCTTTAGTAATAACCAGCAAACAAAGCTAAATCCTTTTGCAAAATAACAAATTTAATCGGACAGACAGCTTTGCACCAGCTTCCACCAATCTACTGCCCAGTGCAAAGTCACAGGAACCAAGGGGGCCACAGATGGTCTCCAGGGAGACTGGCAGCACTCCAGCCCCAGCCTGCCCAGCAGATAAAGGTTCCAGCCTGTGGGGAACATTCAGCAAAATGTGTGACTGTCCCATTGGTACTCAACGTTGGGAAACTATTACAGGAATGCGTAGTTCAACAAGCCTCTACACACAAGCCTCTTCTGTTTTTTTCCCCTCGAGATAAGATTTCATGTTACAAACTCTCAGGGGTTCCCCTGTTTTGCTGGGTAGAGCAATCCTGTCCTAACCCAGCAAATGATGAAAGGGGACCATAATATGGGACACAGGCAGGCCCTGTCACCTGAGGTACCTGCAAGCCACCTGGCAGCACATTAAGGAAGAGTTTTATAAAGCAGAGAACTGTCACCTTTGGCACAGCTATCCCTTCAGAAAGCCGACAGTAGAGTGTGTAGTCCCATCCATGCTAAATTCAGGCTGCCTAAGCTAGGTGCTAACAGTCCCAGAGCTGTAGCAGCTCAAAGCTCAGTGCAGGCTGCAAAACCTGCCCAGTTCCCTGGGGGAGTGTGCTTGCTAATAGCTGTACCCTGAACTCTGGCTACGGTTATCAGCACACACAAGATAGTTTAAGGCTAGTACCAGCTTGTCTGCATGACCCACTGACTGGCCTCTGATTATAATGTCACTGTATGCTTAGCCCCTATGCCCCCTCCTACACTGGCTCCTTTGACAGACCACTAAATACACATTTCTGAAAGGAAGGAACAACCCTCTTCCTCCCCTCAGAGGCTAAGGGAGAAAAGCCTTGTTCAAATACAAGTGCACGAAAGGCTTCAAAGTCATTTTCTTGAAAATGTCTGGGAATAATTTCTTTCTTTGCCTCAGAGCTTTTTTTCTTACTTTTTTTTTTCATGTAAATACTTGCAACAATGGCTAATTGTCAGAAAAATGTAAGCTATTTCTTAGTGGGATTCTTGTCTGGCCATTTCTACATTCCAAACTTTTGTCTGTATAGCTGAGGTCTTGACTAAATTATATAGCTCAATGTTGAGCTAGGTACTACCTCTCCAGAACTAGCCTGTTGGGACTGGGAAGTATTCTTTTTAAAAGTCTGAAATAATCTGTTCCAAATGATTTATTCTTGGCTCTGGCAACTCACTCTGTGTGTGTGTGTGTATATATATATGCCCTAAGTTACATTAATGTGGAAGTAACAGATCACACAGATCTTGTAGTGTTCTATACATGACTTACACATTAAGCCTGTGGCCGTGACATCATTGCCCTTGTTCTGGGCTCCAGTGATGGCACAGACAAAAAGAGTAACTGAGAACACAACGCATTGTTCCTTTCAGCTCCTAGGGCCATAGTGACTTTGTGAGTCATGCTCAGCATGCACGGATGATACATCCAGTCATTAGTGTTACTAATTCCTTGGTTTACGAAGGGAATGTTGCCCACTCTAAGAAAACAGGGAAGGAGTGGAAAAGCATTAGAACCAGTCACAAATTCATTAGCATCTCTTAGCCTTTCTGAGTTTGTCTGCGGCACAGATAGAACAATAGGATCTTAACTGGTTATAAACAGAGGATTGTCTTGAGACCTACCTAGGGGAAACTATTATTTTTGGGTGAAACCTGGTGAGATGCTCAGGCTGACCACAAAAAACTAACTTGGACACCGTGTTTTTCTTTATGTTTTGTGGGCCTGACAGCAAGGAGGCCCAGAGGGATGTAGAGCTAGAAGCGCAGGACTGCTCTGCTAGCCTCAACTGGAGAGAAAGGGAGCTGAAAAAGCCTAGAGGCAGGCCTAACAACTATACATTCTGATTTTTGTATGCTAGTATGTGTCGGAGGATTTGTGTAAGAAAAAAACTATAATCTCACCGTAAAAAGTAGGATAGTATGAATTTAAGTAAGTGTGGAAAGCTGAGACTACCTGTGCCCATAGTAGATGACCACCCTTAGCTTCATGTAAATCATTTGCAGTCTTGGGAGGTAAAAATACAGCAAACTAGAGGGCCAGGAAAGTTTATTTAAGAAATTGTCTTTGAGCAACAAAAAGCCTGGACCACTTGAGAATTAGGAGTGGCTAGCAGGAACTGCAGGCAATGGGGGATGCTTATCTGAAGCCACCAAGAGAAGCTGCTAACAGAGTTAGAATGGCTACAAAAAGCAGCAAGCCAGAGGTAGAGGTCAGGGGTTTCCAACTCGGCTCAGCACCAGTACTGAAGAAGCCTTTGCTACCCAGCAGGTGAATGGAGCATTCCTAGAGCAGGGGAAGCAACAGCCTGCTGTAGCTGTTGTGTCAGCAAGCCATGAGAGGGGACTTTGGCACGTATCACTGGGGGAGTTGCTGGATGCCTGCTATTTTGTTTATGTTCCTTTGTCCTTTTCTTCTTTATCTCCAAAACAGTGCTGTTCTGCTAAGCCATTTATGATTTGTGAGCAAGTAAGTAGAGCTCTCTGAACACTCAGTTAATTTAATTTTCTCAGGTTGGGAGCAGGAACACAAAATTCTTTTTATTAGTGACCCTTAGAAACTGAACTGCCCTTGCAGCTGTCAATCAGTCTGGCAGAAAGGGTACATATTGCTTCCTTCATTATTTTTTATCCTTACATTCTCATATACATGAGTCAGGAATGAGGAAAGTGGCTTACTGCTTGTGTTTTAATTCTTTGCAGACTTGATGATTCTCTAGGGAAAGACTGCACGAGGAGCCACTGAGAGCTTGGTACCACAAAACTGGGGTATCGGTTTATATGCAGGAAAAAGATAGATGCAGGGCCTAAAGGCCTGAAGACTTGGCAGCCTAGCAGTTTTTTACACCTCTGCTGAGCAGAGCCTGCATTCTTGACGGCGTCCGAGACACGCTCACCAGGTATGGTTGCAGGATGCGAAGGTGTGTAAGAATCAGATACAAAATAACTCCTTGGAGTGGTAGCACGAGTCTAAATGCAACAACCTGGACTTCAAGTCAGGTCAAACGTGCCCAGGCAAGACCCTGGGTAAATATCCAACAACAGAAGCACATGCCAGCACCAACGCACTACGCTTCGGTACCTGTGCTAGTGAGAGGCATGTGAGGTAGTGTGCCTGCATACTGTCATGGCTCTGAAGGATGGTGTGAAGGCACAATGAGCTTCACCTAGGAGGACTAGGAGAGGAAAAAAGTGGCTTTGGTTATGTCCCCGATGTAAGCAGGACCAGAGGTACACTGTGAGCATGCCATCAGCATTACCCAGAGCCACTGGAAAGGCTTTCTACAGCCAGCCCGTGGCCACCTGTGAAACAGCTTCTGTTCCAGTGGCCACTCTGGAGACTTTCTGAGCAGTATAAACAGTGTAAGTAGTATGAAAATATTTGTTGCACTTGCAGTCATTGGAGTCTAAGACTGCCTTTAACTCTTACGATGATGAGAACAGCTTGGAACGATCTCTAACATACCACACTGCTCTTGAGCCTGGGAGACTCTTTCCATAGTAGTAAGGACCAGCAGAAGCCAACTGAATCAGGGAGAAAGGAATGAAGCAGCAGACTGGCCTGAGGCGGCCCATACAGCCCTTCAAGAGTCAGCTGCAGGGAAAGGATTATCTGAGGAGAGATAAATCCAGATTTTATGATACTCATTCACTAGCACAGGATGAGAAGAGGCTGTTGCCAACTTAAGAACAGTGGCCCCCTCATGGCTAACTCTCTATGAAAGACACCTTTGTCTATTCTGCCATCATCTCCAATGGTATTTTTTCACGGACCCTAGTGTCGTCTCCTCCCATGGAAGCTGACCCCTATCTGTTGCTTGAGGAGCTACATTCTGTCTACAAAGAATTCCCTTGCCAGAGCAAGGGTCCTCCCTGGTATAAAATTGCCAGAGCTGCCCCATTTGCATAGTAAATGGTGTGTTGGCACCATGGAACGGACAAGCCAATTACACCCCAAGAGTTTCAGATTCCTTGTAGAGATGGGGCCGATGACTTGAGTGAGAGAAGGCTGCAGGGCATTTTGAGTTGTGATGGTGGTGGTACTCCAGCCGAGGCTGACCAGGTTCCAGGGTAAGCAGACAGCAGACCTTTCACCCATGCTGCCCTGCCCTGCCTCACCCTGGCCCAGGGCTGGATGCAGCGGCGTGTCCAGCCCACTCTTTCACTCCCATTTTATTCACATGGACTTGAATTTATTCCCATACTATTCCATTAATATGGACTTGGTCTGTTCCCCTGTTCCTCTATTCCTCTTCCTGGAGGATGAGTTTTTCCTAAAGTCTGATCCAAACCACCTTCACTGTCACATGCCCTTTCGCCTTAGTGCTCTTTCTGAACCCCCTTAAATGAGATTGTAAGATGGATGTCTAACCTAGTGCATCTTCAACTTTCTGAGTTCCCTCTTCAGAATTCCCTCTTCTGCTTGTTTCCCACAGTGGAGATGGCTCCATGTGTAAGATGCTGCAGAGAGCCTTTGCCCCCACCCAAAGTCTTGTTTTTCAGAGTGACGCACACCCTGCTCTGCTATTACTTAATAAAAAGTGAAGTCACTGCTTTCCTCCTCTTCAAACTGCTCCACCCTCAATCAGAGGTCTGCTACTCCACCCTTTGGCAAAACAGCTGTTTGGGGGTGGAGGTGAATATAGGGGTGGTGTTGACCAGCTTGTCATCTGGGAAAAAAAAAACCCAAACAACAACAAACCTCCCCAAACCCCCCAAAAAGTCTAGTCCTGTCAAAGGGTTGTTTTAGAGCTGGAAAGAGCCCTGACAACCTTCCCCACTTCAGTGCTTTGTGTGTATTTCATGTGAGCACAAGTGAACTTGTGTCAGTCTGGGGGTTTAGTTTAGGATGCAAGGAAGAGTGGGAGCACAGCACACCACTTGGCTGTTCTTTATCTGCCTTCTTCCTCGTGTGGGAGGGAAGATTCTACTGAAACACCCACCATCCTACTTTGGCAGGTAGGAAGAGGCAGAGAAGTTGATGCGTACAAGTGTTGTGATGTGAGGCTAGGTTCTCTGCTCCTCTCAGACTTTGCTCACAAGCGGTGGGAAGGAAGGTTGTCCCTAGATGCTGGCTGCAGCTGCATCACCCCTTTCAGTGTAAGCGCACATAGTCCAGAAGCTTCCCTAAACATACGCCAGCATCCAAAAGTCCCTTAGGGACCATCTGCCAACTATCTGTGCCTGGAACACAATGTTTTGCAGCCACTCTTCCTTCCCACCCTTGACATGCCCTTCCCAGCATGCTGGTGGCTATTCTGGCTGTCTCCTTACTGGAGACTTTACTGCTTCAGAGACACCACAGGCAGGGGAGGTAGGCCTGGACTGCATTCTCCATCCTTGGAGGGAAGAGTGTTGACAACTGGAGCCACAACATCACGGGGAAGGCTTCTGGGGAATGTATTTGCTCCAAGAGGTGTTACATCCCTCCAGAACCTCTGTGTTTAAAAGGGGAAGTCTGCCAATGTTCAGAAAAGAAGTTGTATCAGGAAGCACAAAAAATGTGCAGGAAACTGGTCACAGTAGGGGAGTCACATTTTTCAACTGGTTCATACAGAGGGTGACAACTGGTAGGCACCGCTCCCATAAAAAGGACAAACAGATGGTGAGAGAGGCATAGAGTGTAAAAAAACAAGCTCTGGCAAATGGGGAGTCAGCTGGTAGGTCCTGCGGTCAGGGTGGCCAGCTGTCTTGAGTTTGAAGGACTGTACCTTCACCTGCCTTAGAGCAAATGTAGTTTTCTTCCAGCTTTGTTGGGACTGACTGAATAGCTACCTTTCTGCTCTCTCTGGCTTCAGCCACTCATGGCAATGTACCTGTTCATAGCTTCTGTTCCACTGCGCTATGGCAATTCACACACCGGTCTCTGTTTTCTTCTCAGCCATTTGCTGACTGAAGCAGCCATTAGCTTTGCTGTGCTAACTGGGATGCTTTATGATTATTCACTCCAAAATAATAATCTCAAAAAGAAAGTAGTAAACAGAGAAACTAGGAGTCTCACTAATGTTTTTATCTGTTTATATGGAGGTAGAACCCCACTCAAATACAAACATCACCATTGTGCCAGGTGCTACACAAAAATGGAAAAAAAAGACAGCCTGTCTCCCAGAGGGACAATGATTTTCATGTTAGATGAGACAGAACGCAAAGAAGTAATGAGCTGATACTAACTGATGCCAATGGTCTAGGACTTCAGCTTTGCCATTGTTACAGAGCTTACATTCCTGGGTCAGAGAAACCATATTTTTGGGAAGGTTCAGTGGAAATCGGTTTGGGACTGTACCAAGGTCCTCCCAGGATTCCAGTTTTCTTAGTCTCAGCCTCAAAGGAATTTACAGCTGGCTTGGGCAGAGCTGGAAGTCCCCACAGGAAGGATTTTGTTGATACTTGGTCTTTGCAAGACAGTGAGCTTCTCTGTAAAGGGCAACACATGTATCTGGCCATGTCCACAGCACCACACCCACTACTCCTCCAAAGCAGATAGAGTTTCAAGGACTCACATGATTGTCCATCTGCCCAGGGATTATTAAGAAAACCTGTAGATGGTGGTGGTGGGGGGAAGTTCCCCCCATCCATTCCTTTAGTTTGGACAGGACTTATCTCTGTCTGAAAATGAAGCAAACTGCCAACACTGTTGTTAAAAATGAAGGGAATCTTCAGCAATCAGCAGAGCTCCCAGGAATCTGTGGGAAGCCAGAGACAGCCATGAAATGGTCCCTGTGCAACCACAGGTGGTTCTCTGCTTGCTGCTGGCCTTCTGCCTACTGCAAGCAGCCTGTCTGTGTCTCTGCTAACAGTGATGCTGACTACAGTGTCCCGGTTGTGTCTCGGTGGAGTGGAAAAGAGCTCCTTGTGCAGCACAGCCTCACCTGGGAAACACCTGCAGGGTCCAAAGAAAAGCGATGGGCAGCTCATTAGGTCTGTGTCATATGTAGACTGCTTGCTTCCTGCCAGCCAGGGAAGAGTGCTACAGGCAGTCTAGCCCAAGATATCCTTGTCAGTCTTTTATTTCTGGTCCAACACAAAAACAGGTCTGTCTGCCTAATTAACAACATAAATCTGGCTTCTGCCAGCTCAAGGAATAGTGCTCTCCTATTCTTGAGGGACGTGATATCTACCTTTTTGTTGCCCTAAGCAGCTTCCCAGGATTTCTCACCTGACTCAAATCCTACTTAAATCTATCAACTGAAAATAAGGTTACTGGTCTGATTCCCAGGGCCTGGACTTAGTTTTCTTACACAGCAGAGCCAGCATCTCTCCCATATCCCTTAAGGGTCTTTTGCTGTCCCCAGTCCCACACATACATCATTCTGAGCATATGCTTTGGGCCTGCAAGGCACACTCTACAGATCTGTATATGGAGAGGAGGGGAGATCAAGAGAGAGAATGCACAAGTAATTTAGGGGAAGAAAAGGTGCCTGTTGCTCATGTTTCTGGAAAAATTTGGTCGAAATAGGCATCATCCTAAACCTTTTACCTTTCTTTTGTACCCTGTAGTGCCTCTGGACATCAGATTCACCACAGACTTCATAGCATATATTATGGAAGATGAAGCACTGACATCAAATCATCACAGGAGAGTAAAGCAGGTAAGACTCAGATTTCCATGAATATGGCATCTGCAGTATGAATGCCACATGCTGAAAGCTCCTTCACTCCTGGTATCACAGCTTTATTGCCACTGTGTTAATTTTGAACCATCTCTAACATGCACTCTGTACCCATTGGCAGGGATTTGCTCTGCCTGTTATCTATCAGTACAGTGCTTAGGACAATGTGGTTTTGGTTTTCCTACAGAAGAGCAGTACCAATAGATAATGAAAGCATGTCAGTCATAGTCTGCATAGGAAAAGCAGTGTCCATGGGATGTTAACATCTATGGTGGTTACCATAAAATTTTCAAGAATAAGTCATTCCCCTCATATACTTTAAAAAAAACCAACAAAGTGTGAGCTTGGTATGCTAAGAACTTCTAATATGAATATATCTCCCTTATTTGGAAGAAAGCAAATTGTGCTTCCAGCTTCCTGATCCTACTTCATTTTTGGTATTTGACCCACAGATTAGAGGTTTTCACGTCATCTGTCAGCCCACAGAGAATATCCCAAGGTTCAGTGTGTGTGAGAGATAGAAGAGGGACATTAGGAACAGGCCAACCACAAATAGCTAAAATTAGCTCTGAGAACTGGAGTGCTGAGGTCTCTGAGGAACACTGGTCAAAGAAAGAAAATGGTTGTTTGCTAAACTAACACTTATTCTACTGCCTCGGAGGACTCCTGGCTCATATCCCTGCCCAGACATCCTACATGGCTATTTAAGAGGATTTCCCCCACCCCCTACCCCGCCCCTTCCCGCTCCACTGGCCATCATTTTCCTCTTTTGTACAGGCAGTAGAGCATGATATGGGATTCCTGCTCCAGCAGCAAGATGTTGACTGGAAACAGGAAATGGGGGCTATGCAGAGCTCAGCCTCTGTGACAATGTGGACGTCACACCCACGTGCAGGCAGGGATGCTTCTCACATATGGCAATGATCAGCAGCTCCCCCTTTTTCTCCTCTCCCCTATTCCCCAGAAGGGCTTATAAAGCCCTAGAGGGGCCATATATTGAGCTGGATGGCTGTGTGAGGCCCCAGTTATCATGGAACATGCTTTCTTGCATAATTCTTTTAGATTCTCTAAGGCCAGTAAATTTGAGACTGTAAATCTTCATGTGACCAGAGCATATGGCCTTAGAATAAGACATGGACTGAATTACAGCGAGACAGCCTATCTTCTGCAGAATCTGATTAAGGGAATCCTTTGAGAACTATCCCTTACATGCAGCCATAGGCATGGCTTTAAAAGTTGCCCTTCCCTCCTCCTTCCCAGAAATGCCCAATGGAATAAGGATTTTTTTGCAATACCAGCTTCTCTCCTTTTCTCCTTCCTATTCTCCAAAGCTTTTTCTCAGAGTGAACCTGAATGGCTATTGCTGCCTGTCCTTCAGATTATAGTTTCAGGGGAAAAAACCCAAACGATCATGATTGTTTAATCACATTGGTACTTATGGAAACACCTTAGGGGAGTTGGAGGCATTGTTTAAGCTAAGAAGCTAGGTTCTGCCCCTGCAAGGAGGAGAATGAAATGCTCATGCATTCTCTGGGAATAAGTTTTTGCTTCCTCCAGCCAGCTCTCTGTGGTGCTATTTGCTTACAGCCATGCACAGCTAATGCTATACTAGTCCCTCTAGGCTAAGTTGCCATTATATACAATGTTCAGAGGTGAAGGTTTATTCCGGATGGGGAAGCCAATTTCAAATAAAGTAAAAAGTTCCTTTTCTAGCCTGCTCCTTCTCCTCCCACAAGGCAGGCTGTGCTCTTTTCAATGATCCTGCTTCTCTGGCACAATAAATTCCTTGAAACAAAAGTGACTTTGTGTAAGTATCAGTGGGAGAAGGTTTTCCCCAGCAATAGATCATTTAATCCGAACAGTGGGAGAGAGAATTATAATGCCTTCAGAAGGTATACCCATAGCTATCCTGTGAGAGGAGACCAGATTAGTGTCTTCTATTCTAGCTGCACTAAGGATTTGCCTACATTGAGCAGACCTCCATCTCTCCCTTCCCCTTCCACTCACTGGGGTTGTGGTGGTTCTGCTGCATGTGAACTGAGAGAAGAGGAAGCAAGATTATCATAGAATGGTAGGGGTTGGAAGGGACCTCTGGAGATCATCAAGTCCAACTCCCCCTGCCAGCGCAGGAACACCTAGGGCAGGACACACAGGAACACATTCAAGTGGGTCTTGAAAGTCTCTAGAGAAGGAGACTCCACAACCTTTTTGGGCAGCCTGTTCCAGTGCTGTCATCCTCACAGTGAAGAAGTTTTTCTTCGTGTTGAGGTGGAACTTGCTGTGTTTCACCTTGCTACCATTACCTCTCATCCTATCACAGGGCACCACTGAAAAGAGACTGTCCCCTTCTACTTCCCACCCACCCTTCAGATATTTGTAAACATTAATAACAAAACCTCTCAGTCTTCTCCTTTCCAGGCTAAACAGCCCCAGAGCTCTCAGCATTTCCTCGTAAGAGAGATGTTCCAATCCCTTCATCATCTTCGTAGCTCAATTTTGATTAAGAAATGCTTGGCTGTAATCTACAGAACATGAAGACACAGCTTAAATGAAAATACATAAAACACTTTTCTACCATCTTTCATACTGTTGGGTGCTGGGGGAAGTCTGCTGGAGAGCCATTTCTCTGTTGATGGAAGCTGCTGTTGCGCAGACTCCTTTCTGGTGGTTTTCCATGAATTATCCCATGAGTAAAGCTGTAGATCCCTTCCGTGCATTGCAGAACTTTTACACGGAGAGCACTTTCCTCATTGACCTCAGCTAGGTGTAAAAGGAGAGCCCATCTGCCTCCCTGGCTTGTGGGGTGAGAGTTCAATCTCTTCTTGCAGTTAGCTTTAAGCATTATTTAAAATCACTGCTGCAGATACTGAGAGATGGCAAGAACTGGAGCTATGCTGTGGAGAAGCCCCTCAGCCAACTGTCAGCCATAGGTGTGTCATCAGAGGAGAGGGGAGGGGAGGGGAGGGGAGGGGGGAAGAGAGGAGGGTAGAGGAGGGGAGAGAAGGGGAGACGAAGGAGAGGAGAATGTGCTGTACTAAGTGTTTGTTGAACACCTGCTACCACTAAAAATGTTCAGTACCTCTCCAGCTTCTTAATACTTGTGATTAACCACTGCACTGGGGCAGTGCAGGTTCCCACAGTAGGGCACTTGGGCTACCACTGAACCCCTGGCAAACTCTCCGTGCAAGATTTGGTGGCATTGTTACTAAGAGCAGAGCTACAGAGAGGTGTTTTCTTGCTCAGGGCACGTGTTCAAGTTTTGGTACCTTCATAGCTCAACTCCTGGTATATAATCTGTACACACATTTGACACCTTCCTCACTCCTGTTGGCTCTGGGTAGTTCTCATTGCCGTCTCTGCTATGCTTTGGAAGTCATTCCTTCTGGGTAGTACCACTGGCGTGCAATTATATTTACCCACCCAGCGTGCCTCCCATTCAGACGAGCACTGTCACTAGGAGCTACCATGTTGCTCTTGCTACAAATGGAGTTAAAATCAAAAGGAATTGAACTTTGTCAGTGTAGGACACTGTTTTTTTAAGCTTCTTGCTAAGAAAGCATGTGGTCATAATTCTAGCCCTACAGTCCCTGGTAAAGATACTTTATTTCAATGCAAAGATAAAACAGAGGAAGTTTGCTCTGTTCCTCTCTCTTGGCTTCACCTCCAGACACACTGTATCTGGTTACAGATTAACTCTTGCTACACAATACCCATTATCACTTGCAATGAAATGGAAACCTGGGCTATTTTGCTAGATGAACAGAAAGGCTCTGTAATTACACTGTGATGTTCTTCCATAGTTCTGTGTCCCCCACAGAAACACCTCTCAGGAGCACAGTGAAAATCACAGCTAAGGGATAGCTCAGGACCTTCAGATTAAAGGGGAATAGAGAATGTAGCTTGTTCCCTCTGTCTTCAGTGGAGAAAGAATACTATTTTCACACATCCGTGCAAAGTCAAACACTGATATTTTCACTCCTGACGTTAATACATTAGGTGTGGAACTCACACTGCTGACCTGAAAAGGTCCTTTGATTAATGTACTGGTCTTCACTCAGAAAGAGCAAGACAATAAACAAATGGCTGAGTCCTCACTCCAGGCTGCAGATCTACCATCTCCTCATGTTTTACCTCACATTGTATGCTAAGATTTATGAAGAAAAATTCCAAAAGAGTAAGGAAATAGAGGTGATGCCCTTTGCTCCAGAGAAGAATGAGATCTGTCCTTGAAATCTCACATCAGAAATCCCCCAGCTTCTACTGTCTGGGACCTTGAATCTGTGTGGGAAGGCCCTGCCATAAGTGAGCTGTCAGCTGCTATTTAGAATTCAGCGTTGATTTGGGAACACAGGAACAAAAGCATTGAAAAAGTCAATTTGGATTAAAAAAAAAAAAATAAATCTTGTGCCATGGCAATGATCTGTGTTGGAGGGTCCGCAGAAGAACTGCTTTTCACCTTTGACACCCATGTGCTGACATGCACGACAGGAATTGCTGAGTTCGTTCCCTGCTGGGACACTACCCTCATCATTACAGATTGTTCTTGTAACTAAGACCTTTATTTGCAGTTTCAGGTGAGAAACTAGTAACAGCTGGACTATGGGGATGAGGTGACTGGCTTATTCTTGCAGGAAAGCTTTGCATGTTGTGCAGAGAGCCAGCAACTTTTCCTGCAGCTGCACTTGTTCTGCAGGTGAAGAGATGACTCTTCCATCAGACCTGACAGCCTGACATGGTCTTCAGACTCATCGATGTAACAAAAAGAAGAATGCCAGTCCTTTTGTGTTGCTCTTTCTGCTTTTCACAAGTATGGTGATTTCAGAGGATGCCAACATGCTTTAAAACCAGTGGAACATCCTAGGGCCTGGCTGGCCTACTGCATACGGGGGGACCGCAGCTCTGCTAGCCTCGGTACGGTCTAAGAGATACAGAATTATTGTCTCCTGCCTGGGATCTTTCTCTACCTCCTTACAAGGTTGTGGAGACCACTGTATCCTGACAGTGCCTTCCAACATGTAGGAAAAGGGAAGAAAGATTATGCTGGGAGATGAACTGGTCTCAGTCTGTGTCCTCAGAAGTCTGGTGAGAGACAGATCGGTGAGGGGAGAAGGATGTGGTTGCTCAACACATCAAAAAGGTCGCATCCTGAGGCTAGTCAGCTGCCCTCCTGAGAGAGAAGTTGTATTCAGCTCTCCTGCTTCTCTGTGGCCACTTACCACTGTGAAAAGCCAGGTCAACTCTTGACGGAAGACCAAGGCTGCAGTGGCCAGCCACTTTCAAAGACAAAAATAGAAAACTAAATTCTAGACTGTGCCAGAAGGACTGAAAAGCAGCAAGATATTCCTTTACCACTGCCGAGCAGGGTAAACCTCATCACAGGGAGAGCAACCCACTGTGAGGAGAGAGACTTGCCAGCCTGCCAGGCTCTGTCTGCTAAACATCAGGGAGCTGTTTGGACCTCCACAAATGTACCCAGCAACTGCAGGGGCCACTGCTCAAATGCAAACCCTCTCAGAGAAAGACATTTCCTGTCCAGTACCTAGGAGGAGACACTATGGGTAACTGATATTACAGTAAGAGAGAGAGAACGTCTAAGTGCTGTCCCACAATTGAATCTGGGCAGGACATTAAGGCTACAGTGGAAGAAAGCAAGGAGATCTCTGATGACCACACCAACATTTAGGCTCTCATCCCACCTCAAGTAAGGCTTGCTCAATAGCTGCCCATGGACATGATGCAGGGAACAGACGTTACTGCTTTTCTGTGTCGACCCCTTCTTCCTCAAACTCCCCTCCAAGGCCTCTACAGAGATATTGTCTTCTTCAAGCTACGCTGATAGAAACGTCAAACTTCGATTGCAGCCATGAATCTGCTCATGAACTCTGCTGGTCACAATGCCACAGAGCTGCCTTAAAGCTCTCTTAAAAATGTGAAGCATTCCAGTCATTTTAATTACTGTTCATTGCATAAGCCAGAAACCAGTTCATACAAAGGAACAACAGAAAAGTGATTTTCAATCGCTCTCCCTCTCTTCTCTGCTTAGTGCAAGCCTCCAAAGCTCTGGGAACACCAGCTCTTATTACCATTTGAAGCACTTCATCTATTTGAAATCTCTTTGTTCAGTCACTTAAAGCTATTGAAGCAGTTTAGAAAGGTTTAAAAAATGAAAAACAAAACTTCAATTTGGAAATGGCTACAGCAGCATGAAAGCAAAACAAGAGAAATGGGAAAAACTTACTATAAACAAAAATGAGAGAAAATTAATTGCTTGGAATGAGGCACAGGCAGGTAGAGCCAAGCAAATCACATCATGTCCTCCCCCCCTAAACTCTGTCAGACCATCTAATCACAGCCTCCTGGCTTGAACCCTGCATGGTACTGAGCCCTTTGGCCCTGATCCAGAAATGCACTTAAGCTTATATTTAACTTTGTGCATGCAAATGGTCCTGTTGACTTCAGTAGAGCATTTTGTGTGTTTAAAGTTGAACATGTGCCTTAGTGTTTTTCTGGATGGGGGCCAAAGAGTGCAGTCATGTGCAGGAAACATTTTCAACTTGATAAGGCTGTTAAAAGATATTTCCTGGTTGCCCTACTGCAGCTGATGCCACATCACAACCTGATTGGAGGATCCCCACACTACTGAGAGGGTGATTTCATATTCTATGATCTTTATAATGTAATATTCTTAGTGACACATGGTGCTTTTGGTCTGCTCCCAGGCTGGGTGCTCTCAGTAAGCACAATCTGTAAAGGATACTTGAAGACTGAACACAAGATAGAACCATTAGAGCTGATCAAGGTTTAATGGTGCACCTCTAATTAAAAGCTTGGGAATGGGATAGAGTGTTAGCTATGTCTGGCTTGCAGACAGGAAGGTGCCATAATTCCTTTGCAACCTCAGAGAAAGAGATCAAATGAATTTTTTTCATATGTATTTATAGAATCAAAGACATTTTTGAGGAAAGAGTCTTCTTATTTTAAGTAGCATATGCAGTTCATTGATATAATGGAGGAATTAATAGGAGTTTCTTCAACCTTTTCCACACTTACAAATCATAGCAAATACAAACATTTAAAAAACCCCCAGTCTTTTCAAGGGCAGTGTGAGAAAAAAATAGACATTCTGAAAAAGAAACAGATAATCAGGAAATACAAGAGTCTTTTGCTAATGCAATGCGTGCCCACTCTGTACTTCCCTATGAGATGGCATGAGTGTGCTGTAAAAAAGGACATCAAATGACTCCAAAAACACCTATCCTTTCCCACCTGCTATATAAGAGCAGAAAAACAACGCTGTTTCCTAGAGGGTGTGATGCAGAGCTAGTGTAAAAGATATGAGGATTGTCAACTTCAAGAAAAGTATTTAGGACAAGAGAAGACTTTTGAGCAACTTGGCAACTGGACAATTTAGAATGCTAATGGCAGGACTCTGTGCTCCTGAATCAAGTCAAGTTACTGTGGAAAAGTTAAAATGGAAAAATGCTCATACTTCAGAAGCTTTCAAAATTAGTATATTGTTAAGGAGGTGGCAGGACTGCTCAGACTGCAGGCCAAAGTATCCTGACTTCATTCATGCCATGCTCAGTTTAAGCCAGCTGAGGTCTGGTGATAAACTGGAGTGTTTTCAGCCGCTACATGTGTCAGGGTGTTATTACCTCTGGTGGCGGTGGCAGTGTGGCAGTTGGGGGTACTTCTTTCTCTCTCTCCCTCCCCATTTCATTCCTCTCTCCCTCTCTCTGTTTTTTGGGGTTTTTTTGCCAGCAGTTTGTGTAGTTTGATCACTGTACGACTCCTGTACTATACTTACATTCAGATGCTTTTGTCAGTTTTGAAGCAGCCGACATCTATCGAAATGTGATCAGAAGGGAAGTGAATATGCCTTTAGTTCATTTACAGCAATGCCTTATGACTCTTGAAGGAATATCCCAAGGTGTTTTTACCTCGGTCTCCACAGCTAGCTCCGCGGATGGTCCTTCCCCACCACAGGCAGGACTCGTGGAAGGAAAATGATACTGCTAATATGCTCCTGATGTGAACTGCAGTGAGTGTCTATGGAAGCAGAAGGTAATTCTTTCTCCTGAAACTTAACTAAGGCACCCAGCTTAACTTTTTTTTTTAAATTTTTTTTATGTTTTCCAAAGAGTCGGTGCTTTAGACATTGGAAGGAACCGAGCTGCACCAGCAAAAAACTGCAAGCATCTCTTGGAGCGCAGTGCCCCCTAGCACCGTCTCTACACAGCGGTGCAGGACGTAGGACAGAAGCCCACTTTGCTCAGTCAACAACACCTGCAGGACATGGCTTTCCCGGGGAATTTTCACACCAACTGTTGACCCAGCCCAGTCATGCTTAGCTTGTGGGATCCGACAAGATCACAGCATGAAGCAGTGTGGCTGCCCGGTAAAGCAGAGAGATCCTTAATTGTGTTCAACAGTGTGTTCTTGGTGGAGGACTGGAATAACAGATTTCTTTATTTGGTGACGTTAACCAAATGTGAACTCTTAAGTTTCTCATATGAAGATCAAGGTCTTTAATTTTGCCTTCTTTCTTTGTTTCATTTTTTATGGCCATATAAGACTTAAAATTTTATCTAGGCAAAGGAGCTGAATGCTACTTTTTATTTTATTTTTTTCCTGTTGCAATTTCTCTGACGCAGGCAGGACATAGAGCAGGAATTCAGATAAGAGTTCTCCTTTCAGTTCCTTCACTGACTTTCTGTGTTACTTTGACAACATTATCAAAATTTTCTCATAAACAAACACTCAGAACCCCTGCCTGGGTCTTCCAGAGTGTACTTTACTGGTAGATCTCAAAGAAGAGAGGCTAGTATCAAATATCAAATATATATTATCAGAGAATAATATACAATAGCTCTTTTTACAGATAATAAAATGAATTTACAGGCAGTTTAAATGATTGAACCAAGGCCTCCCTGCAGGCCACTGCCCAGAGTGAGCTTTCCTGAGTTTTATTTACCAGTGATTTGCAAAATTAAAACACTCTGGGTTCTGTGTATTCTGTGTAAATGTACTTTTTAAGTGGAAAATAAATATTGTTATTATTGCATAGCATCCAGTCCTGGTTGAAAAACCTGCATCCCTACTGCTATAGAGAAGTTCACCTCTTTGAAAAAGAATACCTAAACATCAAAAAAGCAGGTGAATCAGCTAAGTCCTAACTGACTGAACACAGGGACTACTACTACTCCAGGCAATGCTAACACATGCATTAAAAAATTTCTGGATCACCTCTCAATTAGTCCTAGAGAAGACAGTGATAATAAGCCTCGTGACACAAACAGCCTGCACACCATCCTGTCCAAACAGATGTGCCCTGCCACTGGATTAAGCTGTGGTGCTCCTTTTCATCCTGAAAAGTAATGGCAGATTACTTCTCTGGGTGATAGCTGAAAAATGAGCTAGTTTCTGTCATCAGCACAAAGTTGGTGTTACTTTAACAAGCCTGGCCAATCTCACTGTAAAGAAGCTACTTCTGTACCATGGAGAGCCCTATATAACTTCAGTAATTTCTAGCCCCCTTCTTCTCCCTTTTCAGAAACTGAGGAGATGACTGAAGGGTTTGTTTTTCAGTCTCCTCTGAATGTGTCCTGCATCTGTGTATTATTGTCACTCTTAGCATTCACACAGCACCCAACAACTTTAAAGCTTATTACAAAGCATTCAGCTTGTTAGTCGCCAGAACACGCAGAAAAGTTATTATTATACAAATGAAGAAACATACTGAGAGGAGTTACTTGGCCAGGGTGAAGGGAGGTGGTGCTAGAGCTGTGATTATAATCTAGTTGTGTGTGGGCCAAACTCTCTCTTATTTACACCAGTGTCAGGTTATGGAATAACTCCACTTCTCACAGATACTGATCTGAGAGGTTGATAGACCAAGTGTATCATGATGTTGGTGATATCAAACTTCTTACAACAACAAAATAAAAATGGAAGTGCCAGACCCACCTCACTTTCCTCCTGTGTTACCATGCTGAGGCCAGTGGAGTTGTTCCTTGCTTATACTCAGTGAGACTGACATGACAACCTGATCTGATGCATTCAGCTTCAACTACAGTACCTTGAGCAGACATTCAAAGTACCTAAGGAGTTTTTTGCACAGGGTTTCTCATCTTGCAGTTTGGAACCCAGTGATTCAGACATGTCCAAATTGAACGTCCTGTTTAATACCCTGCCTCATATGCACTCATATGACCAGCTGGCATCTCAACACCACCTACTTTTTCCAGTGTGTACATTAAAACACATTCTGAGAAGCCCCCATCTCTATTATCAGCATTACCTGGATTGGGATTTGAAGCATAGTGAGGCGGAGCTGTCACACAGGTTGTCCATGTCACAGCAAGGGTAGGAACCTGTGCTTCCCACTGTTAGCACTGCAATCTTGATCTCTACTAGCAGCACCCATCTTTGAAGCTTTTGTGCTCCAAATAAAAGCCCGTGTTTCTATAAGACTGGAGGTATTAATTTTATATGAATGGTATGATTAAAGAAAAGGTGTAGTCAGGCTGTGCTTCACCCAGATGGAGCAGAATTATAAATCTAAAGACTTAGCTGACTATTTAGAAATTTAGGACAGCTGGTCCCTGGCCCTTAATACCAGCATAATTTATAACTAGACATGCTTAAGTCTTGTAAACCCCGTGGAAAGTACTCTGACATTATATACACTGGTTTGATACTGTGATTAATCACCTCTCAGTCCCCTTTGCAGGATAATAAGGCTCTCTGTATCTTGCAGCTGGCGATCTCCTCCTTACAGTCCCAGCCCTTCTATAACATTTACGTTTCTACAGCTGATAGAAATTTATGTTTCCAAAAGGAGATAAAGGAAAAACAAACAAACAAACAAAACCCCCCCCACCAAACAGGACTTTCTATAAATTCCACTAAAGCTGCTCTGCTGAAATATACTTTGAGATTAGATGTTAGGAGTTCGAGAGTAGATACGACACTGCTTTTTCCAGCTTGGTTTTAGCAGTTTATGACCCTTCTCAGACTGAAAGACCTGAGAAGGGAAGTGATGGGGGGGTGAGGGGGTGGGGGGTGTGTGACAAGGAGCATTTGAGCAGGATTAAAAACTGCAGGATGAAATCCCGGTTTCCAGTTCAGCTAGGTCTTGTCCTTCTTTGCCTCCCCCCTCTTCTCACTGCCTAACGAAAGAGGAAAAGAAACAACACGCTGCACTCCTCTTGGCGTTTTCTGAAAGCCCTGGAGAATACTATTTCACCCCCTCCAGTTTAAAACCAGCTTGCCGACCACCGAGATGCTTTCGAGGGAAGCAGCCCAAGCGAGCAACAAACCCCGCGTGTATTTTCCAGGTGCCTCTTCGCACCCTGCTGTGCGGAGTGGGGCGGCAGGTCCTGACTAGGGGTGAGGGTATGGACGGGGATTCTGTGGGGCCAAACCCGTCCGGGCACTGACGGCCGCAGGACGGATGCTCGCGGAAGTGCGGCTAGTTTTAGAGAGTTCGAACCCCCGCCGTAGGGGCAGCAGAGGACGCAGCCTGCGGCCGGGGCCTCCCCCCCGAGCACGGCGGGCCACCTGCGCCACCGGCCACGGGGAGCCCACCCGCCACTGCCCGCACTCTACCGTATAAGGCGCGGAAGCGGCGGCCCCGCCCCGTCCCGCGGGCCGCTCCCGCCGATGAGGTAATGCGCGGCTCCCATTGGCCGCGGCCGGCGGCGCCCCCGGAGCCCGAGAGGGCGCGATCGAGGCTATAACTCCGCTCACCGGCCCTCGGCGGCGCAGCGCGGCTTCGCTCGGCATCGCCTCGCACCGCACCCTCTCGGCCGCCGGCGCTCAGGCTTGCACCGTCCCGCCGAACGAAGGCTGCGCTGCCGAGACGGAGAAAGACACAGGGGACAGTGCGAGGAGGGAAAGCGGGCAGGCGGTCGCCGCGCTGTTAGGAGGCGAGAATTAAAGTCGGGCGAACAAAACCGCGGCTGCCCTCCCGCTCCGCAGAAGTGAGGAGGCATCTCGGGGGCCAGCATGACGGCGTGGCTGAGCTTCCTCGTCGTGTTCCTCTGCAGCTGGAGCCTGCGGGACTTGGTGGTGGAGTCTTGCACTTGCGTCCCCATCCACCCGCAGGACGCTTTCTGCAACTCCGACATCGGTAAGTTGCCGCGGGCGGGCGGCGTCTCCTCCTCGCCCCTCCGCCGCCCGTGGGGCCGGGAGGGCTCCCTCGGGGCGGGGAGAAAAGGTTCCTGGCGTGGGGAGGCGGCACCTGCCCCGCTGCTGCCAAGCCCGCGTGTCTAGAAAGCTCAGCGGGACTCTGAGGGGGCGCGGGTAGCAGCCGGGCTGTCACCGCAATTAAGCCTTCGTCCTGCGGGCTGCCCGCTGGAAGCGGAGGGAGAGCGGGTTAAACTCTAGAGGGGTGACCAGACCTTTCCTGAGAGATTATGGCTCATGCGCCTGGGTTAGCAAGAGAAGAGGCGGGTGGTGGCGGACCCCTGCCCAGCCCTCCTGAGGAGCAGCGAGGAGCGAGGTCCTGTCCTGTGGTAGCCTCTCCAAGAAGTACTTCAAAGAAATCGCTAACTGTAAGAGTTGCTCGTTTTCTACCCCAAGACAAATACACAATTGGGGGTGTGGGCAGCCCAAATTTCTTCCACAATCTGGTGACAAATAATAGGAGGCAGGAGTAGTACCTCTCTCAAGCCGGGAAACCTCCTGTGGTGGTTGGTGTTGGAAGGTGCAGCTGACATAGGCTTGTGGTGCTGTGCCAATAACTTCAGGAAGGGCTGAAGAAGTAGGCAAAAAGTGGCTCCAGGCTTTCTACGTGCTACGTTGTGATTTTTGAGCGGTGGGAGATGTGCAAACATGCAAGTTTTTTTTGAAAGTTGAAACACTTACTGGATCCTGGACGATGTTCTCTATTGTGGGTTTTAGCATCCTTAGGGGTCTTTGCTACACTAATTTTAGACAGGGGACATGGGGAACACCCAGAATCTCTGAGGAGGAGGTATAGGGACTCTGGTCTCAAGTTCTTTGGTTTGTTTGTAGCCAAGAGGGGTTAACCAAATATGGTTGCTGCTTGGTAAGTGTCCTGTGGTGGTGTATATGAAATCAATCAGTGTCCTTCAAGATAATACTGGACATATGTCCACATAACAGTAAATTCAGTCTGTTACTTCAGCAGTTGAGTGAACTGCATGAGTAAAGTCTTCTTGAACCTCTACAGATTATCTTAATAGCAAGGTGTAAAAGGGGCTGGGGGACTTTGCACTGCTGGTACCCACATGGTACCGACTACACGCAAAGTCTGCAAAGAAATTCTCCTGGCAACTGCTATGGAAGTCAAACAGAAAATAAGTGTCACTGCAGCAGAACACCCATTGCTATGAACCCTGTCAGTAGCTCTTAGGTTAGCCAAGCTTACTGGCAAAAAACCTCTTTCTTGCCTTTAACTCTTCTAAAGAAACTGCCCTTATGTCTGGTTATTCATGTCTAGTTTGTGTAGTATATCTGCTCTTGAATGCCGAAACACACGTTACACATTAAAAGTGCTGGGAAGGTTACAGTTTGCTTCAGTGATGATAGCCTGGAAAATATTTATAAAATAACTTTATACTGGGGAATTCTTCCAGGAAAGGGCAGTGTTCGAGGTTCTGTTGCCATTTTCATAGCTGGATCAACAAGTGTGCCACCTAACTGGCAACTGCCAGCAAGTTTGTCCTTCCTGTGAAAATAAGACTGGGAAACCATTTTTCCACAGCTAAGGCTGATGACAGCATGTGCCCTTCATTAGCTACCTTTTGGGAGAAGATGGTCTTCTCCCCCCCCCCGATTAGGTCATGCTATACTAGATTAAAGGTAGTTTTCTGTTTAATTCAACTTCCTAACATGGTCTTAAATAACTTTTTGTTATGAATACATACTGACAGTATGTATTTGCTAGGTGCATAAGTGACTAGGAATATGGTAAACTATGAAGTTTCATATAACAGTGCTCCTCAACTTTAGGGCACAAATTTTTTCTGTTTTCTACTCTGATTTCTGATTGAGTTTGAAGTCATGCCCTTCATCTCTTCTTTCTCTCTTCTGGACCCTTCATTATACCTCTTTCTTTGGCTTTGCTCTGAGTAGTTCGAATAGTAGTTCGAAACGTTGAAGTCAGTGGGGCTGTCATGCCTTCAGATGTCACAGCAATGCAAAGGAGAAGCACAAGGGGAAAGAGCAACTCATTCTAGTAGATGACTTAAATACAGTTTGGTTACGATAGCAGCTCTGCGTGATGGGTTGAATCAAAAGTAAATCCTTACTTTTGCTAGAACTGTCTGGAAAATGTGATGTTTCTGCAGGCTGATTTTAGTAAATGCTGTGATGTTCTTCATGTGCTGAAAGGGCAAAAAGCACACTAAAGCTTTCTGGCTCTGGAGGAGTTAATTATCTCCATGGAAACTGATGGCAGTGTACTAGTGCAGTGTTTAGACAGACTAAACTACACGCTGGGTTATAAAACACATTGTGGGGAAGAAAGGGACTTGGCAGCAAGTTTTTATCCCTCTTGAAACTCCTGACAAAATACCAGCTCAAAAGGGAGGAGTCAATGAAGTAAGGGCTGGAGCAGAAGAGCTTTTTAAAATAGCTCCTAAAACAATGCAAGAAATTAACTAGCTAGGTGGCAGCCTAGGAGAGGCTTTTCATCTTCAGAAGCACTGAATTTTGAAGAAGAAGAATACTTTAGGAGTGTAGTGCAAAGTCTTACTGTTGCTCTTTCATGCCTTGCCAGTGAAGTCCTACTCTTAAGTTTATTCTCTTCTCCTTTAATCTGATCTCACTAGACATTTAATTTTTGATCTTCCTGTGGCTCAGTTCTGATACAGCTTCCCAACTCTGCAGTCATTAGAAGGTTTTAATCTTTACAGAAACAGATGGTCAAGTAAACACATTGAAAAGGGCAAGATCTTAATATGTACATCCTTTGAAAGTGAAGGTTGTGGTCTTCTAGAGGAAGCTTGGACTCCATGCAAAACAATAATTAATTTGTTGTTATTAAAAAAAAAAGGGGGGGGGGGGGGGGGAAGGGGGGTATTTTATTTGTTCCTTAATCGTGTTCTTTTATGGCGGGCGATGGTCTTTGCAGAGTTTGCCAAGTCACCGGTTTTGTAACGGAAGAAACACACAGTTATTTGCAAGCAC
>WTSP01019054.1:0-27209 GCA_025331215.1 Actenoides lindsayi | reverse complement strand
CTGGCCATCTCTGTTAAGGATAATAAAAAATGCTTTTATAAATACATTAATAACAAAAGGAGGATCAGGGAAAATCTTCACTCTTTATTGAATGAGGAGGGGAACATAGTAACGGAAGATAAGGAGAAGGCTGAGGTACATAACACCCTCTTTGCTTCTTTTCTTTAACAAAAAGACCAGATATCCTCAGGGCAACTGGGCTCCTGAGTCGGTAGGCAGGGATGGGGAGCAGAATACCCCTCCTATAATCCAGGAGGAAGTAGTTAGTGACCTGCTGTGCCACTTAGATCCCAACAAGTCCATGGGTCCAGATGAGATTCCTCCTAGGGTGCTGAGGGAGCTGACAGAAGAACTGGCTAAGCCACTCTCCATCATTTATTACCAGTCCTGGCTAACTGGGGAGGTCCAAGATGACTGGAGGTTGTCCAGGAGGTGACTGAAGGGTGATCAGACAGTGGAATGGACTGCCTAGGGAAGTGGTGGAGTTGCCATCCCTGGAGGTGTTTAAGGAAAGACTGGCTGTGGCACTTAGTGCCATGGTCTGGCCGATGTGGTGGTGATAGGTCATAGGCTGGACTTGTTGATCTCAGAGGGCTTTTCCAGCCTCAATAATTCTGTAATTCGTGATTCTGTGATCAGCAAATCCACAGCGAAGGCATGTGGCTGCCATCCTCTTCCAAGACCTGTATCACACCCTGTTGATGCTCCTCCTCCTCCCTGGGAATAGACCAGTTCTCCCAGTAGCTGGGATGTTGCCCAGTGTGTGACTCTCCCGCGTACAGCTGCTAAAGGAATAATTTGCAATTACCCAGAGCCCAGGCTGCCTGCCCAGCCCGGCCGGCATCCAAGCAATCGATTCCCATTCTGTGCAGTGGCCTCTCTTCCTGCTCTCACAAACAATGACAAATGGAGCACCACATCAGCTTGGATGGAGCAGTGACATCGGCAGGAGGAGTAATTACCCATTTGCCAGATGAGATAGGATGTGCAGTTTTCCTGCACCACCTTTCAGGAGCTGAGCAGCTTGTAGCAGTTGATCACAGAGGCGGGGAGAGGGGCCCACTCCAGCCACACAGCAGATCCTGGTAGAGATGCATCAGCAAGAGATACTCTGAGCATTCCCAAGGCTAGTAAGGCTCCAGTGTGGCCAGGGAAAGGCTCCTCAGCCGGCACTGGGGACAACATAGCATTGCTGGGGTCCAAGTAGTGGCTTCAGCTTTCAGGGCAGTGGTGGGATGAACTTCTACAAAGCTCTCCAGAAGTTTGGAGGGGACCAGGTGAGCTTGAAGTTTTCTCTATGGTTTGTGGGAGAAGAACCACAACCAGAGTGGGTTTTGCAACATCCAGCCTGCCTTCTCCATGTGAATTTGCACTCAGAGCATCTCTCTCCTGGAGTCATAACTTACTCCCTGGCTTACTTTGAACAAGGCACAGAAGAGCTCCCTGCCAGAGGTGAGGAGGTGGGAGGATGAGCTCTCCAAACTGGGGTACACCAACACAGAAAATGTAGCCAGGTTGGTCCCAGCCCCTTCCCCAGCTGCTGGAAGAGAGATAAACTGCTTTAGGAAAATCCTGTCCATGCTCAGAGGTGGAATGATGACTGTGTGTTGCTACAGCTTTCCTCTTTTCTTCCTTTAATTAAAAAGAAAATGTCTTCCTCTGAAGTAATTAATTACTAATGACACAATTAGAACCAATAAAGAGGGATAGGAAGAATAAGATTAAAAAGAAAAAGAAGAGGGAAAAAAAAAAAAAGGCAAAACAAAACCAGAACCCAAAAAACCCTCTGGCAATTTGAGACATTTGAAGACTTTGCAAGAAATTAAGGAAATAATTGCTTGATTTAAACTTTTTCCTCATTCCTTCTGGGCCCCCACAGGATGGACAGTGTGTGGATGGAAACCACCTTTCCAGGGCTCCTCCCTTCCATCAAAGGAAGAAGATAAGTCTCTCTAACTCATGTAATCTGATTTTCCTACTTGAGGGCTGACTCTGAGGCAACATTTCACACTGGGGTCCTTTTCTGCAGTCGACCAACTTGCCGTGCAGGAAATCTGGATCTAACACCATAACCCCCATGGTCACATTTTTCCACATCTACTTTGCCAGTACTGGTGTCTCTCATGGCCTCACCCCTCCTTCTGTCTCTTCAACCATCCTATCTCCCTGGACAAGAAATCACAGCTCTTCTCTCCTGTCTCGTCCCCCATTCTGCTGGCAGACAGGGATGGAGCAGAGCTGTGAGTTGAGGACAAGCAGGGACAACTCTCAGTGTCCAAGTTTAAAGCTTCTTGGCTTTGAAAGGCTGGCTTAAATTGCTTGAAGACTCTGAAAAATAGATTAAGGGCGTGGGAAGAGGGAAGCCCAGCTGAGCTGCTGGCTGCCTGCTGAGTGCTTATTATTTCTGTCAGCTGAGTGTTTTAACTCGATAATCTCAGATTGAAATGGGTTTTGGGAGGGGAGAGAGCAGTGGGAGGCAAGGCGGCTGCTCCTGTGGGAGGCTGGATTAGGCAAAGAGTTTTCAGCCTCTTTTTCAATGGTGAAAAGCAGTTTCTGGTCTGGAGGTGGGACGAGCTGCAGTTCCAGGTCTGGCAGAAGAATGGGCAAAGCAAAGTCACTTCATGATGGATCTCCAAGCTCCCAACCTTCTTTTCCATTCTGTCTGTCCCTGGTCCTCAGGAAGTGAAGGCACCCAAAACTGGGCTTTGTGCCCCCTGGTAGTCATGAGGACCGTGACAGTCCCTCTTCTGTGGGTCCCACAAGGGCCAGTGGGATTTCTGTAGGTCCTGCACTAAATCCCCTGGCCATGGTGGTTTAAGCTGTATTCCAGAGAGGAGACTTTTCTGCTTGCCAAGGGCTCTGGAACAAGCATGTTTGCATGGTCTCAAAGGTGGTTGTTTTTCTTGATGGATATACAAGAAGGTGTGACCCCACTCCTCCATGCACAGTGAAGTACTGTGTCCTAACACCAGGCCAGTTTTTCTGTTCCCATTTCAGTGCAGAGCAGTTTCTAGGCAGGGCATCCTGGAAAAGATCCTGGAGGTAGGATTTGGACACCTTCACCTTGCCTACGACTCCAACCTCTTAGCAAGAGCAGATCTCCTGCAATGTGCAGGGGGAGATGGTTCACACACAAACACTAGATCTCTGTCTCATACACCAAGATTTTGCAGCCCCAACACTCAGAGTAATGCCTGGTTCTGAAGGAGGAAGGTTTATCCTTGCCCTTCTCAAAGCGACCTTCTTGCAGGCCACCAAACCATGGTGGGCAACCAGGCTCCCTGACTCCATCAGACTCCCAGACTACATCAGAAGTCTGCCAAGGTGTCACCCTAGCCTTGCTCCAGGTTGCAGCAGTTCTAGGGGCTTCTCTGGCCACGTTCCAGCACATCCATATCCTTCCTGTAACAGGGGCTCCAGAACTGGACGCAGTACTCCAGGTGAGGCCTCACCAGAGTGGAGTAGAGGAGGAGAATCCCCTCCTTTGACCTGCTGGCCACGTTTCTCTTGATGCAGCCCAGGACACGATTGGCCTTCTTGCTCATGAGCACACTTCATTTGAGGTCCTTTTCCCAGCATGCTTTGTATGTTCCTTTCCATTTTAATCCTCAGCTGGGCATTCAGTAGGTCAGTTTTCTAGACACTAGCTCAGAGACTGAAAAAGTGTTTAACTTGATAAAATAAACATGTCACCATCATTTGCATGTCCTTCCAGAAAAGCTGTACCTCTTTATGTTACTATTCCAGTCACACAACTTCACCTGTTAAATTGGCTACCACAGGGTCTCACTGAAGAATATATGTTAATGCAAACACTGCATAAACATTTTCTGCCTGTTTTTGAAGGCTTTGTTGAGTATATATAACCCTATAGTGAAACTTCAGTTATCTTAGCTGAAGTACAGTGTGAAGATCAGAGGAGGGACATGGGTGCATTGCTGGGCACCACTTCTGACACTGCTGGGACAAGGCAGATTAGGCAGCCTTCCTCCCATTTCCCAGTCAGGTCCCATTTCTTTATTTCTTTATGCCAGTTACTCTGAAAAAAATAGTTCAATATTGGTAGCAGATGACTGTTGTTTGCTGGTTATTCAGCGTTTTTTGTAGGTGTAGCAGATTTCATGTTGATAAAGAATAATTTGAGTTTGGAAGGTGGTTACGTATAACATGTATGTTTGGGGATGTTACTGAAGAGTCCCACTGTAATCATAGCAGAAAGTGTATTAAACTCCATTTTAAACATATGTGACAGAAAGGGAGATAAGCATTTGAAATATTAGAGAGTCAGGCATTTCCTCACTTTGTCACAATCTTTGCTCATTCTTTTGCTGGGAGAGGACTGTCAATCTTGTTTCTTTTAATAAGTGTAACCTGTATACCTACCTCCAGTACATACTTATTTTTTCTAGAATAATTTCATGTAGCACTGTGAAATGAGCTTCTGTTATATTGGACAATGTAGAATACAAGAATTTGTGCAAAACCTCATATGAATCTCAGCATTTTATGCACACTTACTGTACTGGAAATCTTGTAGTCTCATCAAGACTTCTCATTTATTGATAGGAGACACATCTGTATTGGCAGCTCATCTTTTTTTCTTTTTATTAGAAAAAAACCTTGCTGAATTTATTGAGTTGAGGGAAGAAAAATAAATAAACCAAGATTCCATGCTTATAGTTTATATGGGTACACAATTCTCATCACACCCAGGAGATAGTCTTGTGGTTTCGGGTGGGTTTTTTTAAGCTTCACTGTATTTTTGCAGTTGTATGAGTACTTAGGACAGTGGGTTAACAGTTAAAATACCTATTTTGTGCAATCCTTTATTATTTTCAACAGCTAGAGAACAAGTTAGTTTTGTTTCTTTTTTTTTAATCTTGGTGTAATCACTAACTTTACCAATTGTCCTTTTCAATGTTTTTTGTTTACCTTTTGACAAATGCCAGTTTTGTGTACACTGGTAATCATACACTCTCAATATTTGGTGTTTAACTTAGTATCATCCAGTTACTTTTGATCCCTAAATAGAAGACCGTGGGAATGTCTTTGGTTCACACACGTAATGCTTTATGGGATAAACAAGCAATTCAAGCTTCGTAGTCGGTGTGCTACATAATGACCTAGTCATAATTTTTGAATTGGCTGTCAACACACATTAAATCTGAGCATTTGTTTGAAACAGTAGTATTTCATAAGCTACATTTGACAGTTCATTATCTTATCTGTGAGAACTCCTTTCTTCCTTCATCTTGCCTCAAAAAAAAATATCCCTGCAATTGAACTTTTGGTGAAAGTCAAGGTCACAGCTTTGGAATGAAGTTATATATGGGAATTGCCTGTCTTTGTGTTGAAAATAGGAGTAAATCAAAAGTACTGATATGGTAATCTAAATCTTCAGTATGTTCTCTTGCATTTTATTGAAACTAAAGGATAAGAAATTCAATTGACTTCCCAAAAGTCATCTTAGTGAAACTTCTTTGAAAAAGTTTCTTAATAAACCTATTCAGATTTAACCCTGCACTTAAAAAAAAAGGCAAAAAAAAAAAAGGCAACAAATTATAACATATATCTATATATCTATATAAATCTACGTGGAATGGATTTTGTGTATGTTTTCAGGTAGAAGTTTGATGTCTGTGTAAAATAACTAAGTAAATTATCTTCAGGTTTTCTGTAAGACAGCACAAATACCTTACGTTTTCTGTGCTCTCTGTTCCTTGGAGATGGCCCAGGAATAAATTTTTCTTTCTTTAAAAATCCACCTTTCTTTTTCCCCCGATTTATAATTTTCTCATAGAACAAATGTCAGGAAAGGGACTGTGTTAATGTGGAAGACTGATGCCATTTGGTTTCATTTGATTAAAGGAGGCTGAAAAACATCTTTGCTTTTGATTATACAAACTGGAGTTAATGTATAATGTGATGAGAGAAATTTCACAGAAATCCATTTCAATTTTTCAACTAATTTTGGTTTGATATTCTTGTATGATGTATTACTAATATATCAAAGAAATCTTAGGATGTATGAGTTTTCAGTTGTTTTACTACATGTTGCCAAAAGTTAATGTCTTTGTAACTTCCTAATATTTCAGGTAACTTAAGATTCTGCTTGTCATTTGACATTACGCATTTGAAGAATACAGTTAATTTTTGTCATACTTTCAAAGAAAAGTCTTTGACTTTTTGACCTGCTGTGAGAAATAATTCAGTGCTTCCTAAAGTTTGTATTTCCAAGTTTAAAGTTTATTTCTAATGCAAATTATTAAAGCTGTCTTAGTACTTCTGCATTGCCAAGGGAATTGCAAACCATTTGCTCCTGGAGAAGATTCAGTTTTAAGCAAATTTGTGCTTGGATGGTTAAGGGTTTTGTGTGTGTGTGTATGTGTGTGCATGTGTTTTGTGTTTTAAAAAACATCTACTTGTGAAAATTTGCATTGGTTTTTACCACTTGGATGAACAGTTGTGTGACATGCAGAGTGTTGAGAGAATAATTGCATGGTGATGCACCTCATCAACTCAAAGCCATTCAACTCTCACTGCTGGAAAAAAAACCCAAAACCTAACAAACATGTGCTTATTATGCCTAGTAATAAACATTCTGCCCTGTTCCTTAGTGGGTTTAAAAAAGGGTGAGTAGCAGGATTATCACAGTATTTTAGACCATTTGAAGAACCAGCACTGGGAAATCCCTGTACCATAAACTGCAGGTGACCTGGCTTCAGCAGAAATGTCTAAGTCTGTGGGCTGCATAATAAAGCTGGAGAAAAAGTCCCATATAGGGCTGGCATCACCTTCAGGGGAGTTTCCCTAAACTTACATCCTCCTTTATATCCTTTGGCATTGTGCATGGATCTTGGGGTGAGAGGGACCTCTGACTGCCTTCCAGGGCTTGTGGGAACGGTGAGCTCACGACGTTGTCGGCAGGAACTGTGGTCAGGATCCACATTTTTAGCCTTCATTCCTGACATGTCTTAAACTTCTGCTCACTTGTTATCTGATAAGATTGGTACATTCAGCAACCGTAATCCTTTGTGGAGTATTTCAACTACAGGACACATTACTTCTTATTGAACTCTTTAATAGGGATGACTGGTGTTGCACTTTGGCTGCTATATATAGATTTTTTCTTCCTCTAATACTAAAAACCACTGCTGTCCTATTTTTGAGAGATAAAATACAAAATAAAATTCATACTTGACCTTCACTCCTGCAGCGCGATCCTTTCAAGGACTGCTTTTCCCAAAGCACTTGTGAAGAGCTGAGCTCTCCGAGCTGCCCCAGTGCAAACTTCCCAGCTTCTTTCCTGTTTCTGCCCTTGTCTCTCCCCATGTGGGTGATGCACCCATGGGAGGCAGCCTGTGCTTTGAGCCCAGTCAGGGGTTCCTCTCAGTTTGCCTGTGCTGATCTCGACGCCAGATCATGGCTTTTCTTGAAATGCCAGGAGTTAGGAGCACGAGGGCCTGATCCTCACCTGAGTGGAGAGGTGTGAGTCGAGTGAGGGGCTGTCAGGCTCTCCCAGCCCTTGCAGCATCCTCTTTGGCTCTGATTCCCATTCAAATTCTTTATTCTTTTTTCTGCGTTTCATCCTTTTCACTGCTAGGCCTTCCATTGTTATTCTGAACCACGGGCAAAATTATTTTCAAACGCTGGCTCTTGTTCAATGCCTTCTTACCTGATTTTTTGTAAAAATACACATCAGTGAGATCTACTGATGTTGAGTGAAGAGCCAGTAAAGTAAAAATCAAAGTTGCCTCCAAGGATCCTCCTCTTCCTTGTTTGTTGATTCAGACTTTCCAGTTTAATTGGTTTCTCCTTTATTCCTTGGTGGAAGTAATCTTATTGAGCCTGAATGAAAGCAATGGTTTTTCATTGCTTCTAGGATTTTGTTGTGAAATTGTTCATTAATTTACAGTGGAGGACTGATACATTACACACACACAAACACACAGTCCCCATGCTTCTCTGTTAGTGTTGCCTGGAGCATTAGAGTTACCTTCAAGGTTGGGTTTTTTTAAAAAAATAAAATTTTCATTGCAGGTTTGCTTTTTTTTTTTTCCCCTGTAAAGAATTTTGCGTTATTCTGAGCAAGTAAAAGCCATGGATGAAGTCGAGGTATTTAATAATGTAATGCCAGAACCTCATGGACTAAAGTTTAGTGGCCAGACCAGTATTTAAACTGTTGAGCAACATTATTGCTCTGCTAGCCCTCGTCACTTCACACATCTCTCTACAAGACCTACTTTTGCCTCAGGCTGTGAATGGAAGATGAGATTTTATTATAAGTCTCCTGGATTAGGTACACAGGACCCACAGTGGTTGACATTGGCTTTGATGTATATGAGCAAAAGTTTATGTAGTCATTATTGCTATGTTTCCATTCTAAAAGTTAATTAACTGATAAGATATAACCCTGGAGCATGGGTCTTCAAATAGGAAAAGACAAAGGTTTAACGATAAATTGAGGCAAAGGTCTAACACAATGAATGATCTAGAAAAGGCAAAATACCAGTGCAGCCTTTTAGAGAATCTCTCACTTCTGTCTCTCTGTACAATCTTAGTTTATTTGGCTGTGTCAGGTCAAACTTTCTCATAGAAGCAAATCATGATGCATTGGTGGTGTGCTCTATTTTTACTTCCATTACAGCAGCTGCAGTAGTTTCCCAAGTACAGCACATTTGTATGGAAAGATCCCTTTCCTTTGGGCTTTGGAGGAATTAAAAAGCTGCCATTTAATGTTTCTTTGAAATACACACTTACAATTCCAAATATCAGTTCTCTCTTCTGAAAAGAAAATGTGATGTGAATCTTGATGGATTTTCAAAGTATTGAGTTAATTTTGCCTTGAATTTTATCTCCTAAATAACTTATTCTGAAATGGAAGTAGTAATTACTACTTTAGGAAAGTTTGGGAGTCCCTCTGATTACGTTCATTTAGTTTTAAGGGTAGTGCTGAGCATAATTTGCCTTAGTGATTGTTCCCTCTTCAAGGAAGAAAGGGTCAGATGTTCCTCTGGGCTTCGTGTCACTGGGGCAGCTTCGGGTCTGAGTCACTGATGTGCTCGTTAATGATGCCCTCCCTGGATGGCAGGGACCTGCCTCTCCAGAGGTGAACGTAGGTCTTGATGCTGAGTGTGGACACTGAAGACTTCTCAGAGGTGAGGAGGATATGTCTGCTCTTACAGGATGAGGAAGCTGACGGCATGTACTTGTGTATCAGCCGCTTTCAAAGGAGCCAGGAGAGGCGCACTAAGAATATATAGAAGTAGGAGAAAATGGCAGAATATGAACAACCACTTTCTCCAGAGGTACCATCAGGTTACTGTCTCTTCACCATGTTTTCATGGGCTCTTGTTTTCCTGATTTTCTTTTTTTTTTTTTAAAGAATATTTCTTAAGAAGTCAGAAAAAGTAAACATAAAGCACCTGCATAAGATTTATTCTCAGTTACTTTCCAAAGATGACCTTCCCCTGCTTTAAGTGTTCCTCACTTTAAATGTGATCTTGTCTGATCTTGCACCAACAGTTGACAGAAACCTTCTGCATCAAGAAGGATTCACACACAGAGCAATTCTGTGGGAGAAATGGCTCTGAGTTCCAGCAAAGATGAGCATAACTTCACAGGTGAAAAGACTGTATAAGATGAGATTCAAACCAGTAATTTATTATAACCAAGATTAAAACATATATACTGGAAAGACTGTAATATAAGAAAATGTACCATAGCGTCCCAGTCAGCTCTACCCCAGGGTTAGCTAGAATGAAACACATGAGGAATAGCTAAAAATACAAATAATATTCCAGCAGGGTAGAAAGTATTTCTAGGTCTGAAGCAAAGTACTTTCTGTTGTATTCATTTGTTTTTATTGCATGTGATTGGTTTTTCTCTCAATTAAAGCATAATTTATATGATCTGAACCAATGGTGAAGAAATCACAATAGGGAACTTTTTGTGTCCAAATATTGTAACTGTTATACATGAACAACCCTATAGTGATCAGTCAGTGTTTGGACTGTGTAATTGCTTTAGAAACAAATGCTTGCAAACAAATGCTTCATTTGTAGATATTAAGAAGAAAGTGTAATAGAGTCTGTTCTTTTCCTCTTGAAATAAATGTGAGTTTTCCCATTGTTGCAGCAGGAATGCAGCCTGCTTTATAATCTCCACTCAATCATAACAACTTAGTGCAAATTTAAGAAGGGTAGCAGCATCTAAATAAGAAATACCATTTCTTTTTTTTCTTTTTTTTCTTTTTTTTTTTTTTCTGCCTGTAAGAAGGGAAGAGAAGATCATCATAAGAAAACCATAACATGCTGGAAGATATCTCCCTTTGCATCCTTTCTGATCTTCTACCTTGTTTTTAAAAGGCTAGAAGAGGAAAGCAAATAGTCCCTTTAGATCTGCTAGTTTCAAAAGAAGAGTAAAAAGGAATGTACTAGCAGTGAGAATGGTCTGAACAACAAACATAAAGAAAAATGAATGTAATTATTTTTATTATTCTTAAGAGGCAAACCTACTGAAACTCCTTCACTCACACAAAAAAGTTCATTTAGCATGATCCAGGGAAAGTACCAATTCTTAGAGGAATCAAGGTCTTTTATATGCACTATATAGAAATACATCCTTCAGCATCTTGGACTGTTAGTCTCTTCTGGGGAATTGGAGGTTGGGTTTTTTTGTTTTATTTATGTTTTGTTGTTGTTGTTGCTTTTCTTGCCTGATACAGAAAAGATGCCCTGAGGTAAGGTTTCTGTAAAACACTTTTTCCCCACACACTAGGAATGTTTAGGAAGAAGGACAGAAAGCCTTTCTGTATGTATAATTTGTACATTATGCATACATGTGTGGAACTCCCACACATCAGAGTGTGACTGCTCTTACTGGGATTCAAATATGAGTACTTAGGTTTCCTACTGGGAAAATCTCCTGAAAGGCCCCAAACATTTGATTTCTCAAGGTTGTGTGTGGGAAATTGTTCACAATCTCTTTCTGTCTCTCACCTTTAATACAAGCACAGGGTTTTTACTGTACTTAGATTGTGCTGACCCTTCAGTCTCAAGTACAGTATCTTTATTTTGTATCACAAAATAGACAGCGCTGTATGATGACTGAAAGATACTTAATTTAGATAACATGAACTATTTGAGTATGCATTTTAATTACCTTTGGTCAAAGTAGAGTCAGTTGTTACATCAGTCTTAGGCTGGAGAAGAGTAGCCAGACTTCAGACCTCAAAGCATTTAGTATTCTTGTCTGTTCTTTACTGTAGAAAAATGATAGTTGAAGCAGGAAGTTTTATGCAGGACCATATCTACAAAATCCATTGGTACTTTAGAAAAATTTAACAGCAGTTTCTATGACTGAAATATAGAAAGTGGTTGAGGGGGTTTCCAGATATTCGTGTTACTACTTTTTGAATTGCAGTTTTGGACTTTGATAAAGATGACAGGTCTGTATGCTGTAAAATGCCATGGTGAGTGGTCTGAATTCTGGAAGAGCGTGGTTAATTGAAAATAAAAATGAATAGAGGAGACCACATTCTGGTCTTATTTTACACCAGTCCAAATCTGCATGGCATTGCTTTGGTGCAATGGTATGAACAGCATTACACGGGCAGTACTGTCAGGGAGGAATTGATCAATTCAGATAAACTTGTTTATTCTCTTCTCCCTTAAATGTCAACTCTGTGGCCACACATTGAGCAAATACAGGTTTTGGAGAAAATGCCATGGATCTACTCCAATAGGAAACAGGCTGCCACACAACCCCTTCTTGTAATGGGGAGACCCTTGCAACAACAGGTTCATTTGTTCTGTCTTGCTTGGGGCTTTGGAGCATGCCTGGTAGGACAGGATTTGGGCATTAAAGCAGAGTTAACTGGGATAGGAAAAGAACAGGCAGATGAGAACAGGAGGCATCAGGGTGAGTTGAAAGTTGTTGAAGGGCCCATATATGTCCACAGTGGCTTAATTTCTGGTCCCTGGCCAGCCAAGATCAACAATGAGTTTTGAATGCCAAAATCATGGAACCGTAGAATTGGTTAGATTGGAAAAGACCTTTAAGATCAAGTGCAACTATTAACCCAGGACTACCAAGTCCACCACTAAACCATGTCCCTAAGTGCTGGGTCTACACATCTTTTAAATACCTTCAGGAATGGTGAGTTAACCACTTTTCTGGGCAGTCTGCTCCAATGCTTGACAACTCTTTTAGGGAAGAAAATTTCACCAGAAAATGAGAAAGAGAAATGAGAAGAGGCAGAGCCTGAGGAATGGGGAGCTGAGGAAGAGTAGATAAAAATCTTTAGGTGTTACCTTAGACCATAATGTTTTAAATACAATGTTGAGGGAGTTATACATATGTCAGTGTGTTAGTGTCCTTGATATAGTATCTGTGCTTCACCATGAAGGGATAGATGGAGTGAAATGTTAGAGTGCCTGCCTTCCAGAGCAAGATGTTCAAATCATCCTAAGCCAACATAATGAAATCTTTTTGTATGCCCAGTTATCTGAAGGATGGTACAAGTAGATAATTTTATCAAACCCGATAACAAAATAGTTCAGATTGAAATGGACATTTAACTGGACAAATCTACAGGGCTGCCTTCTGAGATGTTCCTAAGGCTGAGTTTACCGTGTGCTGTTGTGAAAGGTGACGATGGAGTGGTACCAAAAACTGGACCTGGGTGGAATAGAACAGGCTGCAGGAGATTTTAATTTCATCTAGCTATCGCTACAAACACTGGCAGTGAATGTATAACTGAGGCAGAGCTTTCAAAAGAAGGTCAGTGCTTTCTCAATCAGCTAAGTGATTTTCCAATTTGAGTTACTAGAAATACTGTAAATACTGTGTTTGCTTTCCATTTTTTCTCTCTTGTTACTTGACATGTTTGATTCTCTTTATTTGCTGTGGTGTCAATGTGCATATATATAACAGGATGTCTTATTTTCGAGTTGTGCAATAAATAATTCATCTTAAATATAACTATGATAGGTGCTACAAATAAATTGAACTCAAGTAATTTTAGTAATTGCGGGCCACAGAAAGAGGGGAAAAAAGGAAGCATATTTTTGTATTTTGTTATGTTCTCTGAAAGGAGCAGAAGCATAATTTCTATCATTAATCATCTAATGCACTTCCATTGATTTTCTTTTTAATAGAAAATGAAAGTAAAAGCAATTCAAAACCTGTAATAATGTTAGGGGGGGGGGGGGGGAAAAAAAATTGTGAAAGCTTCCTTAGACTGATTGCACAATGTACAAGCACTCAGATTGCAGTTACTCTTTGGTCGAAGTAAATTCGAACCATTAAAAAATCATATCATTTTGTCTTTCTAGCCAGGCAGAGTGTGAACCACTTGCAATAAGAAAACACTTGTATTGAAATGAAAATTGTGCTAGACATTAATGTATCAATCCTGTGTTCTGCATTCAGTATGTGGGTGGGAGGAGGAATGGGCTTTATAGCCATGTGTTTCTCCAACTTCTCCTGAAACAGTGGGCAGTCGTGGTCCACAGCTGAAGAAGGATTAAAGCATCAAGTCACACAGCTTGGCAAAATCGACACGTATAGCTCAATTCTTTCAGTGATTTAAATCATATATTCCCCACCGAATAATCAATAACTTCATCCATAAGTATCAAAGAAAAATTGTACTCTTAAGAAGTTATTTTAAAAGAGCAGAGATGAGTCCAGTTTAAGTCACCAAATGGCAGAAGTCAGCCTGCACTGATTTTACTGGATTTACTATGCAGGCCAGGACATATTTACTCCCTTTCAGACAAGCTGCTCCGTCGTCACACTGCTGTGTTGGCTGAGAGGCTCTGAGCTGTGAAAAGTGAAGGGTGTGGGAGGGACGTGCAGACCTCGTGTACAAACCTCGTCGTCCCTTTCCGCCTGGTGAACGCTGGTGATGGGTACCCACAGGGCAGCTCGACGCTGGGGTCAGACACGTGCACATGGGGACAGCAGGCCTGGCAGGGGCACAGCTGTGGCTGTGCTGGAGGTGACTTTCCCACCACACAGGTCCCCAGAAAGCTGCAGCTGAGGCTTCTCTTCTTCTGAGGCTACCTGAGTTAACCTACGTCTTTCTCTCCACGTCCGTGTCTTGTGGGAAGGCTGCAGAGAGAAGCCAATCCAAAGAGCGGATAAAACTTGGGCCTTTAGCTCCAGCAAGTTCTTCACAGTTTTACATGCCTTTTTTCCCCCCTTCTTTTCTAATTCTGTCCCAGACTTCTCCCCGTTCCCCTGTTGCAGTCTCTCCTCCATGCTAATGCTCTGTACCCAGCTTTTCTACCTAATTCTTCCTTGACCCCTTTTCATGCAAATCATTTCAGTTGCTTTCCTTTATCTTTTCAGTTGATATTTACCATCTTTATTGCTTCCCAACCTCATCTCAGGCTCCTCTTGTTTGTTTATGGTGCACACTGGTTGGGTTCTGTGTTTATTCAGTGCTCTGTTTGCTCGGTGGCATTTGTTAGCCCTTTAGCACTACTGTCAATATCATTAATAATTACAAAATGGGAAACTGGTGATCTCAGAGCCAGTTTCCCAGGAGCATAACCACTTCTCCCAACTCTTCCTCCATTATTTTTACTAGTTTTGTGTCTGCAGTGTCCTTCCTGGCATTGCTTATTCTTTTCCTCGGAGTTATTTTTAATGATTATCATTCGACTTGCTTCTGTAAATCCAAACTCTGGATGCACTTCACATCATTGCAGGGGGTGCTGCTGCATCCGAGGCGGGTGGTTACAGTCGTGAACCTAATGCATATTCTTTTGTCCTTATAGATTAAGGGCCTTAGACTTGAGTCTCGGCCTCTCTTACGTCTGCTTCTGGTCTTCTCTAATTAGGGCTTGTGTTAACATACCAAGAATGGTGTAAATGTTCCACCTTCAATTTTGGGGAAACTTTTAAGTATGAAGAGGCATCAATAGAGAAAATAAGTGGGGTCATCATGAGTCACAATACTGTGCTTCTAGTCAGCAAATCTGGATACTTCAAGTAGTTTTCTTCTTTTTTCCTAACATATGATCCCTGAACTTTTTCACTTATCATTAGTGAGACCTGTAAGAAATGATATATTACCTTGTTTCACTGAAATGTACTGAGAACAATTATGCAACACAAAATTAGATTTTTTTTCTGAACGTTGGGAAGGTGAACAGCTGCATTAAAATAATTCCCTTGACTTTACCTGCTGGCATTGATTTTTCACACATTCTTAAAATCTAAAGCCAGAGAAGATTATTACATCATCATGTCTGCACCTCTTGAGTCTTAGACTTCTTGTCTAGCCTTGTAGGTCTCCCTGTTGTTCCTGAACTAAGTCCAGACATCTGATTTACACTACTGCATAGCTTTAGTTTTAAGTGTTTGATCTGAGAGTACCTTCCTGGAATTTACCAGTCATTGTTTTCAGATGTTTTAATGACATTTAATTCCAGAGTTTTGAAACCACTAATTTAGGTTTCCCAAATTGAAGTGCCATGGTACAATATAATTTTACCTGTTGGTAGTTGATATTCTCACTCTTCAGCTTTTTACCCTTTGGAAATGGTTGAAATGCATTTTTAAAGGAGAATTGATTATAACTTTGGTAAATGAATATGATTACCAAGACTGTCTGTAATTGGATTTGTACTTGAGAGGAACTATATTTATGTTATCTTTCCTTATTGGATGCAATAAGGTGCCTATAATATTTCTTTCTGAATACACTCCTTTCGGTAGGACCATCCGTAGTGCTCTTAAGTCAGGCTTGTGCCTACTGAGAGCACTTGAGTTCCCCAGTCTGATGCTGACGTGCCCCTTTGGTGGTGATGTAACATCATCTAAGGATGCTTTCGGCACCTCTGCAGTTTAACAGCACACAAACATTTGATTTCACCGCGTGAAAGTTTATAGACGTGTCTGCTATTTACATTTCATTTAAGATGTATGTTGTTAAAGAATATAGCTTCCATATGCTTCTCCTTGCCATATGCTAAGATGATGGCATACAGACATACCGTTGTGGGTGTAAATATAAAACCAGAAGACGGAGACCATCGTGCTGAATATCCCATTAGCAGTCCTTGTTCAGTATCCCGACAGGACCCCGCAGCAGCAGACAGGGGAGTTTCCTCCACAAGCTATACATTTCACACTTGCCTTAAGCCCTGAAGCAGAGCAGTTGCATCTGCAACTATTGTTATTGCTCATATTAATCGTTACTTTTTCTTGGCACCTGAACGGGTGTATTCACGCTGTCTGTTAAACAATTCCAACCCTGCCCTGGAAAAAAAGATACTTTCTTTTAGTATTTTACACCTAGTTACCTTTCAGTTTAATTCATGGTCCTGTTTTTATCATTGTGAGAGATGGTGTACTTTTTTGTCTGTGTGTGTGTGCCAGATGTTGTTTTATATCAACAGAACTGCACTGAATTGTCATTCCACAGCTTGAACCTAAGTGCTTATTTCCAGTTTGGCGGTGTTGACTGGTGGTAATAAGAAAGAATAGCAGGAGTCTGAAAGGAAATCCTGCATTTCCCCTCTTTGCAGGAATCAATATTACAATTTGAAACCCTTTATCTGGCAGTGTCCTGTTATTAGCTGTTTCTATTCATATGTTTTTGTCCATTTTAAGTGCTGCAGAGGTGGTAGAAATCACACATTAGGACTAGGAGGGCTTTGTCGTTACGATGTGATTTTTTTTCTAGACTCATAGGGCTGCAAATGGACTGCACTCACCCTCCGGTGATATCCTACTTAAAGAAAGCAATGAGATGTTGACATAGCAGAAATGGCTTTGTGGCACGAGTTCATTTAAAACCATTGTGACACAACTGAGGATTCCGGGAAACTACTTTTTTATGCAACGGAATTCACGCGTTAGCCACACTAATCAGCAGTTTGAAAACGTCGAGGAGAAATAATTTTACTAGATTTCCCGAAGGCTCACTGAAAACAGATTTGTCTCATTCTGTTTCAGAAGTGCATGTATTTGAAAATATTTCTCTCTTAAAGTGTAAAGCTAACTTAAGTGGGAAGTAAGTTTGCAGCAGGCTGAAATGAGGTGGCTGGTTCCTGAACAAACCGCTGGAGTGGATCCGTCAGCTCGGATGCTTCCTGCCTGGCCCCTTTCAAGCCATTAAAATGCCCTAATAGGCTAGATTTTTATTATTTACTTTATTTTAGCAGCCCATACAGTGCACCTCAAGCATAGTTGTAAGCACATAGCAGTTTTCTGCCATTTCTTATGACTGACCCGCTGTAAAGACCAGGCCGATTAAAATCAGTCTTTTGAAGGTAATTCAGTTCAAACTGAAGTAGCCATGAATTGGCACGAACATGAAGATGTTTGCAGACTCTGGAGTGGAAATGATACAGTGTAGTGCTCAGTGCAGTCTGAGGAATTGTGGGGGTTTTGGTGTGTAAGGGTACCAGAAGTTCATGTCTGGCATTTCATTTTGTGCATGTAAAGCAGGAAGTGCCTGCTCGCCCGGCAAAGAGATGCAACTGCCAGCCAGGTCACCAAAGAGGTGCTCAGCTGGGCCCACCAGCTTAGTAATAGCACCATTGGCATTGGTGAGTGCAAAAGTCCAGAAAGCAGAATGTTTGCTCCTTAGGCAGCTTTTTAGGCATCAAAAAAAGCTGGCTGGATTCCTTGCTCCGTGATCCCTGCCTTCTCTCCTTGCCAACACTGAAGCTTTGTTGCTCTGTCAGGAATGGCTGGATAGAGTTACTAGGATATGCACTTACTAAAATTCCTAAAGTAGAGAAGAAATTCTGTATTTTCCATCACTTGCCTGTCCTTAATTGCCTCACAAGGGATCTTCCTCCTTCCAGTCTTAGGTCTCTTACCAGACTATACATTGTATTTTCTTGTTTTCAGCTCCTTGTTGTCTCCATGCTTATGCATGTATAATCCCCTGTATTATTTGTTGTTTTAATTTAACTTTCCTCTGCCCATGTTTACTGTTGCCACTGATTTCTCTAAGTTCCACGATCTCTATCAGTTATTTGCCCTGATTTCATATGTCTTTATAGATCCATCGCTTTTAGCATCTAAATAGGCTCAGCCAACTCCGTCAATTATTTGTATGCTTAAAATTAAGGGTATTTGTGCAGAAGATCAGGCCATTAGATAGTAACTCATTGCAGCATGGAGTGTCTGGCTTACCATGGATATTTAGAAGCTCTGTCACTTGTGTTGCCATTAATAAACATCGCGAGTGAATTGTGGTCTTCAGTCAGACAGTAGTAAACATTGCAGCATGATGGTTTATTATGCAGTTAGAAATATTGTTTCATGGGGCTGGCACCGTAGGGTGTCATTCACTTCCCTGAGGTGCTGAGAAGATGGTTTGCATACTCTTGGCTGTACTTCCAATGGACACCTTTGTGCTGCCAGATCTTTGGTGTCCTTGCTGAAGGTAATGAGGCGACGAAGACCTTGAACATCAGTCTATTACTTGTTTAACCTTCCTGAAGAGGGCAATTACCCGGCTTTCCTGTACAGAGTGGTGACCTCTGTCCTCATGCTCTCATAATTGAGAAGGAGAATGTCTCCGAGTTCCTTTCTACTGGAGTTCAGAGATAGGAAGGGTCACAAGCATTGAAAGTGAAAGGCAAGGATCAGCAATTTAGAAGTAGTTATTAATATGCTGATTTACTGTCACTTGAGCCTAAAGAGACTTTTAACAATTGCTTGCCTTTTGCGTGCTCTTCAAAATGCTGATTTTTTGCTTAGGAATCTAATTACATTTTAATAAGATATTTTTCTTATTTCCAGGTGGTTGTCAACCCATCCCTTGCTCCCATACAGTACTGTAGGTAAAAACCGAAAACCATGCGTATTCATTGCAAAGTTACACCCCAGTCAATCCCTTAACTGTAAGAAAACAGTTATTTTTCCCTTTTTCTTCATGCACTCCTAGTTACATTAAGTGCTGGCAACAAGGAAAAATACACACAGCCTCAGAAACCTGGATTATTTAGGAATCTCCTTAAAAGAATGTCACAGGTTGTTAAAGTTAAATAATAAAATCTGTATTAAATCATTTCATCCTCTGTAGCTTTATGATACAATGTGTGGACTTTTCTGAAATCAGAGAGCCTAACATGACTGAACTCTTGGGGATGAATTCAATTCCTAACTCTGTCCCTGACTTTATTACTTTAATCAACCTGTCTTTGCTTCGGTCAACCTTCAATGTAGGATATAAATAACCTATAATCTAGGAGATTTTGTGAGAATTAACTATTATTAATGAAATGAAAGACTCCATGATATGCAGGCTATTTTTATTTACTCTAATCACTTATTATTAATTCACTGAAATTTTAGCAAGGTTTTCTGTGACTCAGATTTATACATGAATACTTCATCGTGGCTATACAGAGCCATTATCCACCTTGAAAAATTAACCATCACAGTCCAAAAAAGAACAGGGATGTTGAAGGAAAAGGGCATTGACCTAAAAAACTGGGGGGGAAATCTATGCATCAGTGTCCTGGGCTGTGGTCTTGCAAACTTCATTTGATTCTCACCCAGACCCAAAGCCAAGTATGTCCAAATTCAAAGACCCCAGCTCCGGCCTGGCCCTGGCCCTGTTGTTTCATATTGCCATGGCCCAATCTCAGAGACCTGGTAAAGTTTTGGGCAGGGGATCAGAGAAAAGCATTGCCTTTGAATGTGCCGTGTATGACAGTGAAGCTTGGGATGTGCTCAGGGCTTCTACATCTGCCCAGATGTGATGAAACTTTAGGTTGAATGGAGCTCAGCAGAGTGATGCTGTCCTCAGAAGAGACCTACAGAACAGTTGTTTTTTGTTGTGGGTTTTTTTCTTTTGTTAATGGATCCATTCAGTAGTGCTCTTACAGCAAGCTCTCGTACCATAAAAACAGGCTTCTAGTAAAGTGCAGTAGCTGCAGCCCCTTTTTGTCGTGGCCACAGGCTGAACGCTTGTGCCCTTCCTCCTGAACATCTTCATTTATGCAAGAGATTCAAACGTTCTGATGGCCAGAGAGTGGGAGAGCTCAACGGGTAGCACAATATTTAGGGTACATAGTTTGGAGAGGGCATACCAGCTGTGTACACCTTGCTACAAGAAGCATTTAGCTGTAGCATCTGCTGGTCAAACAGAGCAGAGATCACCACTCTGTATGAGAAAGCTGCTCAGACAGTAGTTCCCTTCATCTGAAATATGGAATAGATGGCAGTTTTGGAGAAGGAAGATTTCTTTTCTATTTTCTTCTTTGTTTTTTGAGGTTTTTTTTCCACTTTGAAGACATTTCAGTTCCATAGGTAGTGTGTGCATCACACCTTGGGAATCCTGGCCTCAACCAAATATGCTTGATGTCACATACTCGTCCTATTTTATCTTTTCTTGTTTGGCCATAGAATGTATCATTGGATAAACCGTTGCCCCAACCCTAATGTGACTGCCTCCTTGAGAGCACTGAATTTATATCACCATTTAGATAACACACTGCTCAAATAAGACCGTGTCTTTGTGGATTTGTGAAGCTAGAGCACATCTTTGAGTGTTGCATGAATAATGACCTAAAAATAAATCAGCTTTGTTCTGTTAACCCAGGAGAGCAAATCTTGCATAGAACACAAGTACTGCCTGCATGAGGTGTAATTCAATATATATAACAACATAAAGATTTCTGTACCTTTACTTTTCAGCTGTTTTGTGCCTGTCAGAGCACAACGACTCCGCCGACGTCGGTGACTGCATGCAGTGGGCAGGACCCATGCCGCCTCTTGTCCAGGAGTGTCTCGTTCCCTGCAAAGATGACTGCACCTTTACCCCCTGGTCTAAATTTACAGCATGCTCATTTGACTGTGAATCAACCAGAAGCAGGAGACGGTCACTCACAGGTATAAACTTTTATAGCATTTTTCTGATGGTGATACTTGCAAATAATATTTCTCAAGCGTTGGTGCGGCGATGTTGGGGTTTGGGGAAAATCCAGGCAGAGTTGTGATCATCCTTAATTGATTTTTAAGCTGATACTGATCGTTCCCTGCTTTACGCACCCACATTTCAGTATGAGAATGGTGCAGAAAAACTCGGTGGTGGAAAGCCATTTTTAGACACAAACCAAATAAAAAGAGTGACTATGCATTGTGCAGGTTTATCTGACCTATTATCTGACCTGGGAAGCATGGAGCAAATGCATATGCAAGAATTAAAACCAGATTTCTGTTTAAATTTTAGTTTCTGTTAAAGTTTTCTGTTTAAGGCTGTTGAGATCTGGATGAAGTTTAAAACTGGGATTTATTTTTTTTTTTACCCAGCAGTATCTGGTAGTTCAACAAGGCAAATTAGTACCATGAGTAAATCAAAACCAGTATCACTAAAACAGTTTTGTTTGATCTTTTGTAAGTATTCCTTAAACCCTCTAGTTCAAACCATTTCATGGGGCAGTCTCTCATACTTGCTGTTGTGGTTTGTTTGTATGTTATTTGAATGCTGATCAAACTCAAAAGCTTTAAAACTGTAATGTTAATAGTTTGGAGCTGTTTGTTTTGTTAGGAGTTGTCTCCCCCCCCCCAAATAGCTGAATCAAGTCAAAATGAATTATACTGGTTTTAGAAGGTTTGCTCCAACAATAGAGGTGAAACTTCGAAGACTTCTGCTATGGAGTAGAATACTGACATTGCTGTTAAAATATCTGCTGTGATAATACCTGAGAACTGAATGGTAGCAAAGTATGGTGGCTGCCAGTGCTCCTTTCTTCTAGGCTCACTTGTACCTGGATGTGGCTCTCCTGTTACTCAGTATGTTACTGCTGGAATGATGCAAGTTCTGAGTAACTAACAATTACAGTACACAGACATAATAGCTTCAAGCTGCCATTCGTCAGTTTGGCTCATTAAAGGATACAGATTTCTCTTTTACATAAAAATCATTATTGTATAATGCTCTATTGTTTCCAGGAAAGAGCATATTCTAAAATGTTCTCTGTATCAATGCCTGTATGGTTATAGTAGTAGAAATCCTCTATCCCTATCAGCACAGGTGCCTGATCTTACAGAAAATATGTAAGAATTAAGTGAATGTTTACTTCCAGGTAGTCTTGATTCTAAATTTTCTTTATGAACATCTGCGACAGTTACAAACCAGTATGGTCCTACCTGTCCCCTTTCTTACTCTGTTCTACATCAGACATAGATCCATTCAAGTGAGTGGACCAAAAATTGTTTCTGATACTCAGGTTTTGATGGCTTGTCTCCTCACCTGCACTGCACTGCATTTGTGACCAAACACCACCAGTCTCTCCCATGAGACCTTACTGGGTCCTGTTCCTCCCATTGGGAAGGGGCTTGTGGTCTCAAGCCTTCTCTCAGCAAAGGTGTCCTAAAAAGCAAATGCTGAACATGCAGCGCTTGTCCCAGGTGGTGCTGGAGTGGGGACAGCACATCACCACAGAGAGCAGTGAGGGTGGACCAAATCAGACACCAGTTTTGGTTTTACCACCATTCGAAAGGTAGTCGAGTAGTGCTTGACCCATCTTTGCATAAACCTTCATGGAAATTTGAGCTGGCCAAAAGTTTTGAAAAAAATCTCAGTCCAGAGATTTCAGGAAAGTGTTTGGGAAGTCCTTCATTGTCCATTTGTGTCTCACCTTTCTGTAAGAGCACATGAATTGTACCTCCCTGTTCAACACCGTGCGTGTCTATGCTCTAGTGAATGCTTTGGCTTCATTACAGGAGTTCATTAACAATGTCATTTAGTGGGAATCTGCTAATTGTTTGCTATGTATTTGCTTCCCTCCCACTCAGTTTTTAATAGTATTATTCATTACACTTTGTAAGTAATCACAGACTCTACGCATAAAATTAGGGAGCGACACGTTGCAGAACGTATCAAAATTCAAAGTCATTATAATGAAAACACAGATTTTAGGTTAAGTCTTCAGTTAATAGTACTGTAGATACAAAGCATTATCTGTAGGAAGGTGTATTTTTAATGTTTCGTTTAAATTTTCTGGGCAGTATGCACTACCTGATAATATTTGATGTAGACAGTATTTGTTTAATATAATATTTGTATAATTTAATATTTGTTCAGGAATTTAATTTAAAAAAGAAAATACTGGTTAATTGAAGGATTTATGCCCTTGAAAATTTTGGAGACGGTATTTGTAATAGTAATTTTTAGAGCAGTCTGTGAATATGGTAAAAATAATCACTGCCATTAATTCTAAAACTCCTTCTTTGTGAAGAGTATGGGATGAATGTCATTTCCCCCCTCAAAATAGCAACTTATTAGAGGGCAGATTCCTACAAAACAGATGGCAGGGCAAGTGGGGAAAAAAATGTCACGTAAGTGTGAGATTATTAGATCCTCACCTGTGTCTGTTGTAATAATGTAATAATGGCCAAACACAGGCAAATCCCAAATTCCCATGTTTACTAATACAATGCAGAACATACAGCAGAACGTATACACTGAGCTTGTGCCTTCTGTCAGCTCATCAAACATAAAACACTGAAAATGACTCTAGAGAGCTCCCAATCTATTTAAAGCCTTTTAAAAGACTTTCCTTGAAATATGTGGAGTTGTACGTCTTACACTTCACTTGAATTTCCTCATAAATGTATACATAAATATATATATGTAAAAAAAAAAGAAATATGTCGGCACTGTTTGATTGTCTTGGAGTTTATTGTCCGTTTGTGCTGGTAAACTTTACATTCCCCAGAGCCCTGGAAATACAAATTTGAAAGAGGTGGGGCTTGAAGGACAGTGATAGAAAGGGTCTGCAGTTGGTGCCTCTCTCATTGGAGGTCCGTGTTTGTGTGCAAACAGGCATTGAGGGCAGCCAGCTTGTGCTGCTGCTGCTGCTGTGTGGTGAAATAACTGCTAGCGCGAGACTAGAAAGAGGCTTGTTGGGTTATGTAACTTTTGGGTTTAGTGTCTTATTTGTGTGCACTATCAACGAGGAAACATTTCTTTGGGGATCAAAGCTTTAAAAACTTCTTACCCAAGTATTTTTAGCGCATCCAAGATCCCCAAGGAACATTCTGAGGATGGGATACAGATGCGGTTTGTTAGTGAAGATGAATTCTCCCCTTCTGTGCAGATGCCAAATGCAAAGACGTTCCTGAGCTCAGCCAGCATGAAGATTGCTCCACTTCACATTGGCTAACCCATGCCAAGAAAAGTATTCATGTTACCTTTAGAGGCTGTATACAGACCTTTGAGCCCTAGAGCAGCAGTAAGGATGCAGGGAGCATTAATTCTCTTATTTACGTTACCTCTTCTTGTACCAGGGACCTTTTCTTATGTCTAGAAGTCCTCTGGGGTATGGAGAGTGCAGTTGCAGAGAGATGCACCACAGGTCTATTTGTTGCTGCTTCCCAAAGCTACTGAAAGAGCCTTCTTTTAAAACCTGTTGAAAGAAGAGAGCAAAAGAAAACATAAACCCAAATATAACCATTGAAATGCTTTCCAGCCCTAATAATTTACTGAGGATTGTATTTTCTGATTTCTTTAAAGTATGGTTTGTGTGCATAGTGCATCCTTCATTTGTGAAGTAGCCTCAAAGTAGTAGTTGTGGGTAACGTTGAGTCCTCTGTAAGTTGTCCTGGCAATCGTTGATTGCGAGCAAATAGAGACAAACCAGCCAATTTATTTTCATCAAATAGTTAGAGAAAGATACTACATAAAATTAAAAAGCCTTTTCTGGGCAGACCGTTACTAGAGTGAGACTTTGCATGTTGCTCTTTACCCTACCCATCCAAACAGTATATTCGAGTTCTGTGGTTGCCCCTGGAGATAAACACATTGTCCTTGCACTCCAGAGCACTGGCGGTAGCTAATAGATGCTTCGGAAACGTTCCTGGATATTAACATTCAGATTGTCTTGGTTCTCACGCCTTGAATTCATGCAAGTATAAATAACACGACGCGGCGTTATCGAAAGCAGCAGATGTGACGCTAACGAGCGGATTTCTGTGGTTGGAACAGGGCGAAGCAGAAAGCGAGACAAATGCCAGGATACGGAAGTTTATCCTCAAGTTGAAACGGAGCCGTGCCCCTGCCAGGCGTTCACCGCCCAGCCCCAGGGAAACTGGTCGGACTGCGTGACGGGAGGAGGCGCAGCCGAGCCGCCCTCGAGGCCGCGGTCCGGCGGAGGCGGCAGGGAATGCGGCGCGGGCGTACGGCTGCGCGCCATCGCCTGCTACGATAGGAGCGGCACGCTCGTGGAACCGTCTCGCTGTGGCAGTTCGGGTAAGGAGATTCGAAAGGGTTGCACCAGCACGCGTTACCAGCCCGGGTGCCGAGCACGGTCACCCGCCCAAGCCGTTCCTTCTGGAGCGTGTCATGGGTGGTGCAGTGAACGACTCCCTGACCGAAGTTATCCAGCAGGCGTTGTTTATTTTGCGGCGCCGGACGCACAGGGGGTCACTGCTCCAAATGTGCGCGCCGATACAAGCTGGGCACACAGTTTAGATGCAGACTAAACATACATATTCATGATATTTCTTAGAAAGGGCAGTCCTATGCTAATGAGTTCCTAGAATTCATTTACATAGTCCGAGCATGCGTAATAAAATTAGGGTTAGGGTCTTTTCTCCCCTCAGTGGTCTTCCATGACCTCTGGTAGACTGTTACTTCATCTTCTCTTCTTCATCACTGTGTTCTTTTAGTGACCTAAAGCCTAAAATCCTTATTTTTTCTGGTTCTTGTCTGTTCAGCATGCTCGGGTGCCTCGAGATGTCTTGTTGTCCTGTTCCTGGAGATAGACACTATCTACAAGGTTATGGGTTTCACAGTATGTCCCTACTATACAACTATCCATCTATTGTTGTTGCTCATTCAAAGATTAGTGAAACTCCACCAAACATCCCGTCTGCTGCCTTCAATACAAAAAGGTTAATTTTCCCCTCTTGTGTGCCTGTGTCTCTTGTGCTACCTGCTCTAGGTGAACCTGCTCAGCAGTGGGGTTGGACGAGATGATCTCCTGAGGTCCCTTACAACCCCTACCATTCTGTGATCTGTTTGCCTAGCACTAAGGCACTTGGGTCTGCCAAGACCACTGAAAAAAAATCCCATGAAGTTAGCTCAGCAGCGAGCTCAGTGAAGAGGGAAAGTCTGTTGCCAGCATGTCACCAAAATGTAGTTTTGTGATTTCTACGTTTTGCTTTGGTAGCAGTTGCCAGGCACCTGCCATACTGAGTTAGTTATTTCTGTATTATGGGACTGCGTGGACAGGGATTACCTTTAGCCAGGATTGGTGATGGAAGAGAGAGTGTTTATCAGGTTAATAAATTGTCTTTTTGTCTCCCTCTGAAATGTAATTGTGAAGTCATTATCTGCTAATGTAATAGGAAAAAAATCCGTACTATTATATTTCAGGAAAGTAATTAATGGAAGACAACTGAGTGTCACATGCAGAAGGGGAATTAGGCAATTTCCAGACTGAAATTCTGAGAATTGGTCCCATGGTCAGATGCTTACCTCCCTTAGTACCAAGGTATGGGAAGCACCATAAAAGCCAATAGCAACCAGCCTGCTGACCAAAAGCATAAGAATCATGAAATGAAACAATGTCTGAAATCCTGCACCTTCTCTGTGTTAAGTGCTCTCCTGTAAGCGTGAAATGGTCACCAAGTATGGGATGGAGACAGAACTATGACTCACCAGTTCTACCGAGGGGATGTTAATGAAATGATGTGGTTTCATTGTGCATTATTGTGGAATGATGACTGGGGGTGATTTTAAAAAATCAAAATCATATTAAAGTTGCAGCATTGTTCACACATAAGGAAAGTTATAACATCAGAGAAACTCTCAGGGCAGAGTGCAACTGGTATGCCAGGAATCCATTTCACAGCAGTTCCCTAGCCAACACTGCTCGCAAGCAGCGCGGGGGATGGAGTGGAATGAAGATTCCATGGCCAGGCCCTGCGAAGTTGCAAGAGAAACGGGAACTTGATGCTCCTACAGAACTGATAAGCGACCGGTTTGCAACCCTGGGCCAACATTCTGTCATTTTTTGACAAAGTACTGTCTTTTGTGCGAACTTTGCTTGTTTTAATGTCATTGTAATACCAAAACACACCTCCAGCCCAGAGGCTACCCGTCTGCGCAGTGAATTTTCTTCAGCTATATCTTTAAAAGCAAAGCAAGAGAAATTTACACCAATCATAATAAAGGTATTTATGACTAGAGTCACTCAAGCTCCACCTTGAAGGTAAAA
>WTSP01019053.1:0-19150 GCA_025331215.1 Actenoides lindsayi | reverse complement strand
CAGTGGTGGGATGAGGAGGGACTCCAACCATCTCCTGCCAGCAGTGGTGGGATGAGGAGGGACTCCGAAGGAGTCCTGTTGGTGGTAGCGAGGAGCGACTGGCAGACTAGGACGAGACACTTGCGTCGTCCGCAGCAATGAGGTGTGTCAGGGTTTGGGTTTTGCTTCGTGTTTGCTGGATTTACTCCTCCCTTCCACTCTCCCTTTTGGCTCCGAGGAGCCAGAGGGAGCTGCCTGGACGTGGGGTAGCCCCATCACCTCTCCCACCACCCGAGCTCGGCTGCCGCTCGGCCGGGTTGGGAGCACACGCACGGCTGTAGCCCACGCGGGTCCCAGAGGAGAGGACCAGAGCAGGGACGGCGCAGGGGAACCTCTCTGCAGAGTTTCCCAGCCCGCAGCAGCGGGATTGCAGAGCTCCCAGCACCCTTTCTCACCCCTGAATTTGTCCAGCTGCGTTCGGCCAAGCCGCGTGAGCTCCCGAGGGGCCGGGGGCAGGACACCCATGATTTGGCCCCGCGTGCCGCGCTCGGCTCCGCGCCTTTTGTTTCGGCCGCGCTTGCCAGCTGCCGGTTTCACGGGCTGCCCCCCGGCTCTGGTCCCAGTAACCAACTGTTCCCCTGCCCGCCGTCCCCGTGCCACGGGCGGTACCGCAGGGCTGGGGGGAGCGGCACCTCCGCCACCTCCCATCCACGCCGGAGAGCTTGGGACGTTCTGCGGCTCGAGCCACAGACCCAGGGGGACCCTTCTTTACTTGGGAGCGCGGGGCGGACGCGGCAGCGCAGAGGAGCGGTGGGAAGAGGCTGAGGATTTGCTCAGGCAGCAGTGACCCGGCCACACCTAGGGTGTTACTGGCTCGTGCTGGTGAAGGCCAGCAATGCGCGGGGCTCTGCTGCATTTACCTTCCGTTTACCCCGTTGAACCTGCTCCTGCCCCCGCTGAGCTGAGCGCAGCCGCTCGTCTCTCTGAGCTGCACCTTTTCTGGCTTGTTTTTCCCTTTTCGGCCGCTGAAACTTTATCAACTCACAGCACCAAGCCCGACAGTCCCACAGCTCCCCAGTTAGCCCAGGGAGCCTTCCGTGTCACGGTCGGTCTCCCACCCTGCCCCTTCTATTGCAAAACAGCAGGGAAAAATGCCTACCCAATGTTTTCCTCCTGCTATTCCCATCCAGACAGCTCTGGTTTCATTGGGGCGCCTGGTTGGATTGGGCGTGTGCCTGGATGCTGGAGGGTCCTGGGCTGGACCCTCCTTTCACCAGCTTGGGTGCTCTGCAAGGCCAGCTGGAGAACACTGCCTCACACCTTTGGGGACCAGCCCTTGGGCTTCAGCAGGAAAATTGCTGCTTCCAGAGCTCAGGTGCTCTGCTCTCCCTCTGCAATTCAGGAGGGTTCGTGTTCTCAGGGGCTGGAAGGACAGAGGTGAACCAGACACACACCTGCCTGTGTGGTCAGGCCCCGAGACATCTGGAGATCATCTGGAGACCTGGTGTGCAGGTGCCTGCTGGTACCAGACTCCTTCCCCTGCCAGCCCGAGCCACCGCCTCTCAGCTGAGTGTGAGTCAAGCCTGTTGAAGTCCATCTAAATCCAGCCAGAGGATTTGCTCGGGTGCAGTCTGGGACACACTCTCCATCACGAACTCCTGCCCAGGTCAGATATTGATGGCTGGAGTCTCAGCACGGGACAGTTTGTGAGGCTCTGCTGTGGTCACCGTACAGTGACCGAGGAGCCATCTCCTCCTGCCCAACCCTCCACCAGGAGAGCAGCATCCACCCCTGCCTGGGCTGCCTGATGCACACCGTCCCTCTTCCTGCTTCCAGGAGGTCTGGAAGTCCCGTATCTCAACCCAGGAGCGACGCCCCGAGCGTCAGGCCCTGCAAACAAGCCAGGCCACCCTGCCGTGTGAAAGTCGGTGTTACACATTAACCCGCGGCCACGGCCAGAGACAAGTCCATTCGGTGCCTCCCCCGAGGAAAGCTGGAGGAGCAGAGAGGGTTTAATTAGTGCTCGCTGCTGCCTGGAGCCTGGCTCTCCTGCTCCGTCTCCTCCCACGACCGCGGCCGTCATTAAGAGGCAGCAGTGTCAGGGAGGAGAGCAGGCTCCAGCCTGGGACCTGGCAGGGGGTGTCAGGGGTGCAATGACCTTCCTCTCCTCTCTCCTCTCCCTCTCCTCCTGCATAGTCCACGGCAACGAGGTGGGTCAGAGTTTGGGTTTTGCTTTGTATCTGGCGGTGCAGGAATCTGGGGGAGCCCAGGGCTCTGGGTGGCAGCTCTAGTTCTCACACCTCTACCGCGTGAAGATGTTCAGACTGTTTGATCTCCCAGATGGCTGCCACTCCGGTCATGTTCAGCCAGAGGGAAGTTCTGTGTGGACAGTCTGGGGGAGGGTGATGTTGACTCGGGCTGTGCCTGCTCACTTGATCTTAATCAGCAGCAGTACTTCACTTTGGGAGTTACTCAGCGGCGGTGAGTGCTGCTGCTGGGCGGCTGAACTTTGGTTTATTGCCATGCACATGGTCTGCACTTTACCTTTGTAGGATATAAATCTGGACAGGCTGAGACTGATTACACAGAGGGGAAAAAATAAGGAAAAAGAAGCAGGAAGAACAATACTCAAACAGTTTCCGAGTTACGAAAAGCTTTCTGGGGCCAGTACACCAAGTGGAAGCCAAAAAAAAGGAGAGCATTCCTTTCCAAGGTGGTGGTGAGGTGGTGCCATCAGAAGAGCTGCACGCACCGAGGGCAAGGCTGGGCTGGAGGCCTGCGAGCCATGAGGGCTCATTGGTGCCACGCTGCCCATCACGACAGCCAGGGCTGTTGCAAAATCCCGTCTGCTGCCCCTTCCTGGCCTGGGTCTCGGTGCTCAGCACCTCCATGCCGTGCCCAGAGAGGCCGTGATGGTGTACTGGGGACTGGGAGAGGAGAAGAGGTGGGCTGATGCTGCAGCGCGTGGAGACCCAGCCGTGGTGTGGGTGTGGGAACGTGCCCCTGGCACCTGAGCTGAGGGTTCCTGGCCTGTGAGGCGTGTTTGCCCATCTCCGCGGGGTAAGGAGAAACCCTGGGGGAGACGCTTGCGAGCGGGGTTGATTTGTGAGCCTGCTCTGGAGGTAGCAGTGAGGAAAGGGCCTGGAGCGTCCCGAGCGGGCCGCACCTCGGCCCTGCTCTGACGCGGAGCAGCCCAGCCCCTGCCATCGGCCGCTCGCCGTCTGCGGACCTCGGGGTCCTCCTGGCTCCGCCGCGCCTGCGGGAACCGACCCCCCGGGCTCCACTTGGTGCTTCGAACCAAACCGGGGCCGAAGGAGCTTGTCTGGCCCCTCCGGCCGCTCTCCCAGGGCAGCTGAGCAGGCAGAGCCCGTGACTCCCCCCAGCCTCTGGCTTCCTCTTCCCGTAGGCTGGGAAACTTTTGGTCTTGTTCCCCCGCGGAGCCCCGGTGGCAGCGAGCACGTTGCCGTAAGGCCCGTGGGAGCGTCCGGGGCCGGGCTGTGCCGGGGAATTGCCGTGCGGGTGGATGGGGAAGATCTCCAAACCGGTCCAGCGCTCAGCTACACACCCTCCCCTCCCTTCTTAATTGCGATTCCTCCTGATCTATGTAGATTACCAGGAACTAAAACCACCGGGCCTTTTTTGGTTACCCCCCGGCGCGTTTCAAGCGCGCGGGCGGCACCGTCCCCGGGCTCTCTCTGCCGTCGGGAGGGACGAGCCCTCGCCTCGCGCGGAGGTGGCCTCGCTCGCAGCTCCGTGCCACCCGCGCGCGGGGATCGGCTCTCTCTGGGGTCCCCTTCTGCTCCCTCCTGACACTGGTTTGATGCAGGGGAGCTAAGTATTTGCAGGATGGGTGGGAGCACAATTCCGCCCTGAGCTCGTCGTCTCAAACCCGCCGCGAGCTGCTGCTCACGTGAAAATCCCCAGCGCTCCTCTCTGCTGGAACCCTGGCAGGTGAAAGGCTGGGAGGGGCTCTGGGCATCCGGGAGCCAAACTGCGATCTCGGGCCTCCTGGGATCTCATCTCCCGCCTCACTCGGGCGTTGTAGCGCCCGGCAGCCCTTCCGATGGTGCGAGGGGGTCCGGGAGGTGCCACCCTTCCCCTCCCTTCGAGTGGGAGGCTGCAATGCCTCCTGGGCAGGCAGGCGAGTATTTTTCTGGGTACCTGCTGAACCTTGGCCAAAGGAGGTGTTTGAGGAGGCTGTGCTGGCAGTGGTGTGCTGCCAGACCTGCCCGCTGTTGTACGCGTGCCGCTGCTCAGGCGGACGCCCTGCCGCTGGTAAAGCTTTACCGCGGCGCAGGAAACCATCTCGCTCCTTCTGGGAAGCCTGTGGACTTTCTCTGGTGCTTCTGCTGGAGGGACACCAGGGAGGGCTCGTAAGGCTGGGGTATTTTTAGAAGGTGATTATTTTATTGCCAATCACATCAAGCTCACAGGCTGAAGGCCACGCGCTGACATCTGCTCTGGAGTTCAGGGCGGTGCTGCTGGTACATGAGCCACGCTTCAGCCCCACGCGAGGAGGGAAACCGCTGAGTCTTCAGCAAAACCACAAACCTGCCCTGGCCCGGCACTCTGAGGGAGACCGTGGCGTGGAAGAGCGAAAAGAAGCAGCGAGCGTGACGCAGACACGGCTGCAAAGCAGCACCTGGGACCCGGCCCTCTGGGAGGAACCCTCCGAGGCTCCTGCGCGCGCTCGGGCTTGGCACCCGGCCGCGTTTGCTATGGATGCTTCTCAAGCCCACACAAGCCACCGTGCAGATTCTCCCTGTTTCACTCCTTCCTTTCTCCACCTCAAGGACTGAAACCTCCCGAGTCCTGTGCCGCATTAGAGTCTCTTCTGAGTCTCTTTCACTTCCAGCCTGAATTACGCCGCGACCCTAGGACAAGCACTCCGCTTTCCAGCGCGCTCAAAGCCACCTCCTTGAGAGTCAGATGCCGACAAGCAGCCAGCAGCTTCGGCCCCGAGGCCGCCCCGCAGCAGGGTCTCCTCTGGCCACACGGCCCGGTTCCTCCACCGGAGCAGAGCAAGCTGGCCTGGGTTCCTCCTGCCAGCCCCCCCAGCTCGGCGTACCCTGGGCTGAAGCCGGGCGGGTGGCCGGGGTGGGACGGCCATGCAGGACGGTGGCTGCCGTCACCGCTACTGCGCGGTCCCCCGCGACGTCCCTGCATCAGCGCCGAGTGAGCGGCAGCCCAGCTGGGCAAGCTGGTCCGGCCGGCCCGCTCAGGGACGGGTTTTGTCGCTCCGACCGATCGCAGAATCGCGGAGTGGGAGGGGTTGGAGGGGACCTCGAGGGACTATCGAGTCCAACGCCCCCTGCCAGAGCCGGTTCACTCAGGGCGGGTTGCACAGGAACGTGTCCAGGTGGGGTTTGAATGTCCCCGGAGAAGGAGGCTGTGCTGGTGAGCTGCCGGCAGTCACCGAAGGAGGGTTTGTCTGTCTCTGTGGCGCGGAGCCCGCAGCGCAGAAGACGTTTCCCCCCGGTGCTGTGCGGCCGCTGGGGCCCCTCGCCCGGCTCCGTGCTGCTGCCCACCCTCCTGTTGGGTGGTGACGGGCAGAGGCCAGGACCAGAAGCTTGTCTTGGCAAACTGTTGTGTCGCTGCAAGCAAACGGGTGTGCGTGCTGGCGGGTGTGCGTGCTGGCGGGTGTGCGTGCTGGCGGGTGTGCGCAGCCGCCGCGCTGCACCGTCCTTCACAGCTGTCCCCTTCCCCACGACTACACCAACCCCCCTTTGGATGATGCCAGCGCTCAGCTTTTGCTCAGGTGCCCGAAACCACCCGCCAGGCCCTCCAAGCTCTGTCGTTACGCACCGAACCCGCCCAGCCCTGCGGAGTACAGCCCGGCGGGTCCCGCGCCAGACCACCCGTCCGTGCCGGTACGCGCTGGAGGACTGGGATCCAGCTCAGTGAGCACCAGCTCCTCACCCAGCCTGTGCTGCCAACGCTTCGGCGGCAGAAACCAGCGTCAGGAAGGAGCCAGGCCCGACGCAGCGGGGACCGAGCTCTCGCTGTTATCCCCAGCACCAGTTTCCCCCTGGGTTTTAAACAGGGCACGGCAACGACCTTTGCCACTCGCAGACACGTTCCCACAGCGGATCCCAAGTGCTTCCACACAGTCCTGTTTTAAAGGGCTTCTGGATCCCAGCCCTTTCCGTGCGCAAAGGGCTCGTTTTTCTCCCTGACCAACTGAAAACTCGATCGCTGAACTGAACGGAGCCAGGAATGAGCGCGGCGGTCGCGGGCGGAACCCCGTGTGGGTCTGTGCTTCAGCCAGCCAGGGGCTGAACCCGTCGATGCCATTTCTTTAACTCAGGAAAAGTCCTTCTGAGGGGCAGAGCCCACCCAAGCAGCCCAGCACCGGAGCCCACGGAAGAGCGGCCCCCGAGGGATCCGCTCGCTGTTCGAGCGGCGTTTCGGAGCAGCCCAGCGACTCAAGCGTTCCTCCCCGTTGCCCTAATTAGAGCAGAGCAATCACCGTGGTTTACTACTGCGTTGTCTCGCAATTATTTCCAGTATTTAAAAATAACGCCAGTGAAACCATCCGTCCCGGGGCTTTGGCCTCGGAAGAGTCTGCACCGGGATTTTCCAGGCAAACGAGCGAACAGGCAGAGCAGAGCTGTGCTCCGGCTCGGGAGCGCGGGCGAGAGCTCCCGGGGAGTCGGAGCTGTCGCGCGAGGGGCCGGGGCAGCTCCCACCGAGCCCTCTCTCCGGTTTGAAATGGGGTGATCAATCCTGCCAAGGTCCCCGGGGCAGGGAGAGCTCGCCCACCGAGAGCAGCCCCTCGCCAAAGTGCCCGGCGGGGAAAATTCTCTCCGTACGCGTCGCGATGGGAGGAAACCCTGAGGTTTGCAAACAAACAGCTGCTCAAAACTATCTCCGGACTTCATTAGGAACAACAACAAAAAAAAAAGCCCTGTTCCGTGCCAGACGGACATTTTGCTGCCAAGAAAGTGCCACCTACTGGATCTGGCCCCGGCGGGGAAATGCAAGAACGGGAAACAAGCCCCGAAAACAGAACGCTGGAAAAAGGCTGGGTTTTTTAACCCTTAAAAAGCCAACACACCGTTCCATGCTGACACTGATCCCAGCTGCAGCCCCCCCTCCGGTCACGCTCCCTCCGCAGCTGAGTCAACCGGGCTGTTGAAGCAGGGAAGCAGTGGGAGGGGGCGATGCGAAGTTTCAGGGTTCGCGAGGAGGGACTTACCGGTGCCGAGAAGCCGCTCCGGTCTCCCCCGGTCCCCTCGGCTGCCGCGCGTCCTGCTCTCCCTGTCGGCCGTGCCCTCCTAGTTGAATCCCGCTGCCATTCTCCGGCAGCCTCTCTCCCCGCGCAGAGCTTTGCCCACCACCCGCTGCCCCAGCCCTGGGGGGATAGAGCGAGGCAGAGCCCACCCGGCACCCCGGCCTGGGGGTCCCGGTCCCGCTGCCTTCCCTCTGCCCTTCTGTCCCGGTGCCGCTCACCCCGGTTGTCTGAGAGCAGGTGACAGAGGTTTCTTGGCAGAGGAGAGAGGAGGGGAGGGATGTGGAGGCAGCGAGAGGTGGAGCTGGGACCCGGAGCAACAGGTTACTGTATAACTAGGAGCCGGTGGCCCCGGCGAGCCGGCCGCGTCCCCGCGAGGTGCTGGGGGCACGTGGGACCTTCGCCCACTCCCGCTGCCAGGGCACCAAAGCCCGAGAGAGCCGAGGTGCTGGGACGTGTTAAACTGCAGGTTTCTTTCTCCTGAGAACGTTTCATACCCGAAGGGGAGGTGGAGGGCGGCGGGAGGTGGCAAAGGAGCGCTCGGCGCTGGGTTTGCCATGGCCGGTGAGGGAGGGGACGCGACGCGCTGCCCGCCCGTGGGGGGAACAAGGCCCCTTTGTGCAGCCCGCTGCCCTCCCCGGCAGCTCGGCGCTGGCTCGCTGGGCTGTTTTCCTCTGGCTGGGCTCCTGCCTCTCTCTGTCTGCAGCGGGGAAAGGTGCCGTGAGATGGTGGGAGAGGGCAGAGAGTCCTCTCTCTGCAAGCCCCTGAAGCGGTTGGGGGTGAGGAGCGGGGCCCCCCTCGGGGTACCCCACACGTGGTTCTGTGCTCCTCAGGGTTCCGGGGACAGAAAGCCCCTCGTCTTGCCCCAGCTCTACCTACCATGTGCTGGTGGAGGTAGCAGAGCCCAGCCATGCACATAGCTCAGCCCCTGGCACTGGGCAAAGGTTAAAGGACTTTGGCAGAGCTGTGCCAGGTCACTGCCAGGGGAGCAGTCGCTAAACCCAGCTCTGGAGGAAGCTCAGCCCTGCAGACGGGGGGTCCAGGGCCCTGGAGGGACTCTGAACTCCAGGGAGAGGTCTCTTGCGTGGGCAAGAACCGTGTTCTGAGAACATTTAGTTTCGTTTCTCAAGATTTCGCATTTTTTCCAGACGCTGGGATGAGCTCGCGAGCGGATCGCTGAGCTGGGCAGTCCCAGCTGAGCGCGTGGGGCTTGCCGTGGCACCGCGGGCTCGGTCCAGCGAGCCGAAAAACGGGCCTTTGGAGAGCATTTTAGTAACGTGCACGTGCAGCACAGGCCTCCCCACCGTCCCCACGACGTCTGCTGGACCCGGGACACGTACGTGCTTGGGAGACCCCTCGTCACCGGCCCCGAGGGCCGAACGAGGAAGAACGAAGGAGACGCTTCCACCACGGGACAGAGGTCTGGAGGAAGGTCTGGAAGCCTGGCTTCTGTAACTCGGCACTTGACAGGTTCCCTGCTGCCCTGGTTTTCTTTGGTGTCTGCTGCACGGTGGGGTGTAGTGCTCAGCTTTCTGCCTGGCCCCGGTCCAGCTGCCGTGGGGGGAACCGCCCGGGCTGAGCTGGTGCGGGAGGAATGCCGCGGGGTGAGCCGGCCGGGCAGGGGCAGAGCCGGTGCCCGGCAGCACAGTTACTGTTTTGGCAGCTTGGTTTTGACAGGAGAATGGCCTCGTCCGCCACGGGAGAATGCGAACCGATACTCAGTGTGATGCACCTGCCCATCGCCCTCCTCGCTGTGACATCAGTCAGGTCCCAGGGGCACCTCAGCACAGGATGCACCGTGAAAACACAGCCAGGCCTGGAGAAGCAGCGTTCGCAGGGCACCGGCCACCCCAGCAGGCAGGGGAAGGGACATCGGGTCGAGAGAAGGGAAACGCGGTGGGGACACGGAGCCCGGCGAGCCTCGCCCGCCTGAAAGGTTCTGTGCAGGAGATCCCTGCCCTAAAATACATCATCTGCCACTGGGACCCCAGGGTGCAAACTGGGATGTAGATGATTCTGTTGGAGAAGGCACTCGGTGTTTAAGGCACTGGCTGCTTCTGTCCCGCAGCCTGGGCTCCCCATCGCTGATGAAGACGGGCACAGCGGGGTACCGAGAGGTGCCGTGCCCCGCAGGAAATCCCTGGCTGCCGAGCTGAGGAGGCAGCTGCTCCTCTGGGCAGGGAGGAAAACCACAGCGGGGCTTATTACACCTTCCCTGCACCAGCGGTGCTGGTCGAAGCGGCCGGAGGGGAATTACCCCGGGGCCGTTCCTGTAGGGCTGCTCCCCTGGCTCAGCACCCAGACGTGTTCCCCACCCCGAGCTCCTGTCCTCAGCCTCGGCTGGAAGCCCCTGGGCACAGCGGCAGGGCCGGTGGGCACCGGGGACTGTGCCGCCTCAGCCGGGGTCGGTCTGCGCGCGGTTCCTGCCTGCCGAGGAGCAGCAGAGCCCTATCTGCCGGAGCATCTCCAAGTCTGAAATCCCAGGAGGCTCACTTGCCTCTCGGGATCAGCCTTTTAAATCAGGTTGGCGGCAGACACCCCTGTGATGGCTCGAGAACAAAGGCTTCTTCCTCGCAGAGTAAACAACACCCAAACCGAGCTCCTCGAAATATGTGTTCCTCTAAATTTTTAATGCCGTTTTCATCCAACTCGCTCGTCCTGTTTCAGAAGGGCTGGGCCTCCTAATTAAAAGCTCCAGCAAACTTCTGTCTGGCGGATGTCATCAATGGCTTCACTGTGCCCTGCCTGCTCCTCCCCACGGTGGGAACAGTTTGGAAAGGAGCTGACTGGAGAAACTCTCTAAGGCCAGGGCCCAATTCACTCGGGGTCTTTGTACCAGCTGGGCATGGAGAGAAGCTGCCGGGGGTCACCGGCGTAGACGACGATTCCCATTCCAAGCCAGGCGATGCTGGGGGCGAAGGGATTGTCTGAAGCTTGCAGATCTCTTCATCCTTCTACGTTTGCCACAGAGCAGGAGGCTGCCAGCAGCAGAAGTACCCCAGTATCTGCTCGTCTGTGCAGAAAAAAAGTTCATGGACAGTTTTACCTTAAACTGGGAAACTGGAACAGGCCTGTCCTGGGTGCAAATCCGGGCCGGTGCCACCTGACCCCCAGCAAGTGCTGACTGCCATCCAGGACTCCACGGCCAGTCTGCCAGTTGTCAGTGGGGCTCTGAAATGAGCTCAAAGCTGGCTCTTTATTACCACGTGTGCCCGTTTCCCCAGGTGCTGCCAAGCAGCCAGCGCTGGCACTCTCTGCCGAGGCTCGGCGTTCGGGGAGCACGGGGATCACCGTGGTTTAGAACACAGAGCTGTGTGTCTGTCCAACACCCTGTTTCTAAAGCCAGAGAAGGAGGCTGCTGCGCTCCGTGGGGCCCAGCAGATTGTCCCAAACCCGTGTGGCAGAGACAACGGCAGCCGTCACCTAATTAACACCCATCACCAGGACCACTTTTGAGGGCTGTTTTCTGCACGGACCAGGCCAGGGACCCAGTTTTGTGGCACAGCACCAGAAATCCTTGTCGGGCTGTAGCTGAGGGGGGTGGTGGGGTCAAAACCCTCCGGGTAGGAACACATTCTGCTCGCCGTACCTAGCGTCTCCTGAAGCTACGCCCCGGGTCTCGCTGCCTGCAGCTGCGCTGATATTTGGTGTTTCTTTGGTTTGCAGCGAGCTCCACGCGAAGGAAGGAGGGGAAAGCGCAGGGGCTGCGGCTGGAAGTCAACGCGTCCGACCCCGTCTGCTCCACCGCCTACGTTCAGGTAAAAATCCAATCCCGCTTTGCACTATTTCCTTTCCAACCCGTCAGGTTGGCTGTCGCCAGCCCGTTGTGAGAGGCGGGTGTAAACAGGCGGAAAGGTCCGCGTTGTGCGCGCGGAAGGGGGTTCTGCTCGGGGAGCAGACCCAGCTCCTCGGCGTGTCCGTCACCCCTCGGAACAAGGCGGTGGGGACGTTCCGTTCCGCGAGCAAATCTGGAGGGACGGATGGGTGGAGGGTGGATTCACGCGCGTTAAGCACAGAAACGCGCGGTCGTTCCATTTCCTGGCTGCTCCTCAGCGCCAGGGTCTGTTGTTTCGACGTCGTCTTTTGCTCCTGCTGATCAGCAGAGCGTCGGTTGTGCCGCCAGCTTCACGGGATCTGGCCCCAGGGGCTTTGTGTCCGTGTGTTGGACACGATGATCCCCAGGGTCTTTCCCAACCTGAATGATTCTGGGATTTTGTGAGGATTTGGATGTTTGGCTGCTGTGAACTGGCCTTGGAGGGGATTCCCCTGGCTGTGACCAAGGGATGACACAGGGCCTGCTGGGACAGGCCAAGGGGTGATGGTTGAAACTCCCAGAGGGAGATTCAGAGTGGAGAGAAGGAGAAATTGTTGGTGCTGAGGGTGGTGAAAGCCTGTGCCAGGCTGCCCAGAGAGGTGGTGGTTGCCCCATCCCTGGAAACATCCAGAGGAAATGGCCTCAAATTGCAGCAGGGGAGGTTTAGGTTGGACAGCAGGAAGAACTGTTTCGCCAGAAGGGTTGTCCAGGGCTGTCCCAGGCTGCCCAGGGCAAGGGTTGAATCACCTGGCTGTGTTTAAAAGTCAAGCAGACAAGACACAGAGGGAGATGGTTCAGTGGAGGACACGTAGAATAGGACTCATGGTTGGATTCCATGGTCTTGAAGGTGTTTTCCAGCCTGGCTGATTCTATGGTTCTAGGTCAGGTTGGCTGGGGCTCTGAGCAACCCTTGTAAGGCTCAGCTGCAGCCAAGCTGCATCTGAACAAGACACTCTGCACTTCAAACACTGCTTAGATCCAAAGCATTATTTATTTGAATAAATAAATACAAAAATATGACATTTTGAATATAAAACCTGCTTGTACAAAACCACCACAAACTCCCCAAGCTTTACATTAATACAGACGTAGTTTTGATGCAGTAAAGAAATGTGACATTGCACAGAGTTCTTCATTTCAAAGACGAGGCTGGCCCCTGGTGATTTTTGCAGAGTCAGAGAAATCAACACATTTATCACCAAAGAGAAACGCACCCGACATCGCTCCGTTGGACTTTCAAATGGGACAGAAGGGCGAGCGAACGCTGAACGTTTATCTTGATCTTAAGGCCTTCCTATTTCAGCAAATATCCCCTCACTCACACCACTGCCTCTGGCCTCTGCCTCAGCAAGAACCAGCTGCCCAAGAGCAGCTCAGCTCTCCGGGTATCTGCAAAACTCCATCTGCCTCTGGCCCGCTGGGATAAACCAGGTGCTGCCCTACTAAAGTCAGGGAAATTACTGCTGGGGTCTGAAAAAGCAAATGAGAGCAGAAGAGAAACTCTGCCCTCAAATAGGAGCACGTGTGGCAAGGCAGAAATGAGTCCTCGCTGGACTGGCCTGATTCCTTTCTGTGTCGCTTTGGTTGGACGGTGCTGCTACCCCGTGGAAACGCACAGCCCTCTCAACGGCACGTAGCTGGCTACTGCTCTGTGTTGGGGATGAGTATTCGGTGCGACCCCCGCTGAGCGCCAGAGCAGTGAGTGTTTCCACTGAACCAGCTCTTGCCTTTGCCCAGAAATGAGCCAACAGGGGTGTCGTGCCTGCCACCCGGGGAGATCGCTGCCCCCCACCAGTCTGTGCTTCAAGCAGAGGAAAGTTTTACAGGGTTTTTATAAGCAAAAGAGGTAAATATTTTAAATAGAAGCTCACTCTTTTTGTAGAAGAGACGTGTTGGAAATGTGTGGAAAAGCACTAGGGCTCAGCTGACAGCAGCAGCGATGGCCACGACCTTCAGCACCGACTCCAGCGCGTAGGCGAAGAGCAGAACAGCGTTCAGAAGGACGTCCGCTCTCAGCACGTACGTTTGCCACACCAGGAAATAGACGGACACCAGCACGCTGCCCGCTGTCATCACAAGACTGAGGCCTAACGGAGCCTCCTCTTCTGTCAGGTTCCCCTTCCACCCTCGAGGGAAACAGAAAGCTGACGTCAGCCTTTGATTTCTTCGGACAGTATCCCGAGCTCTGAGTCTGGAGTACCCCTGTTCAAACAGGGCTGTAGTTCTCACAGCTCAGAGGACGCCGAAATACCAGCCCGACCCAAGCTCTGGCAGTAAAGGTGAGAACAAAGCCAGGCACCCATGGACAATCCCTGTCTTGCTGAACAAAGTTAATCTCAGTGAAAAGGAACCTTTTGTTATCACAATCAGTTCTGAAGCTTCAACCTCTTTGACAACTCAGCTTGTCAGCCATCAAACTCTCCCCCAGCTCCACACTTGGTGTGACAGCTTGGTGAGTGTGCTGCACACCTAAGAGCACCTGACCCTGGGTTTTAAGTCTTACACGCTATGGACTCTCCGATATTCCCTGCTGTTCTCTTCCCATTTCAAATGGCTGTTGCAGCTGAGAAGCTGCACTCAGCTCTTCCTTGTGTCTCCGTTCCAAGCAGACTAAACAGCGTAAAACCCCTCCTAGGGAGTAAACAGCATTCCAGCTGCCCCAGTTAGAGGGCTTTCTGACAACCCAACTATTATTTAATGGCTTTACAGATGATATTCCATATGAGAGCAAATTCTGTTTGACCCTCTGGCCCAATCTATTGGTCAGATTAAGTTCAATGATATAAAGGAACAACAGTCTCCAAATATCTGGTGGTGTCCTGAAGTGGGATGCTGTGAGATACGCTGTGTTTCGGAACGATCCGCGTGTAAAGGGCACGCTGAGAACACAACATACCCAGGTACAGCCGGAGCGCTTCAACAAGGGCCATAACGAACAGCAAGGTAAGATCCGGAGCCAAGAAATCATCTGGGTAACTGAAAACTTGACCTGTAAATAAGAGAGGGTAAATGCAGCAGGGGAATCTGGCGGGCAGACGGACACAGCACAGCCACGAGCGCAGGGCCACCTTCTGCGTCGGGATGCGCGTGCCTTACTTTTATACACGATCATCGCCAGGGTCGCCAGGAAGTAGAAGGTGTAATAAATCCCATTTACATGAAGCAGAATCTGTAAGGGAAGGGATGGCAGCTGGTGACCGTCGTTAAGGATTTGTCCCAGCAACGAGGGGGGATTCATTCCGTAAACCCGCACAGGGACACGTCCGGAAGCTGTGCTCTTGTCTTTGTCACGCACCCGAGAAAGGCCACGAGCAAAGCTTTGAGATGTAAATTCCTAAGAAACAAACTTCCTTAATTCACTGCTCCCAAAACTAACTCTTGTCTAATGCAGGATAACGTTTAGCTTTATTTGTCCGACCATGTGGACGCAGTGCCGAGGTATCCGAGAGCTCCACAATCCTTAACAGAGCTTGAGGATGCCCCTGCACAGCAGGTACACACATGCTGAAGGCAGCAGTATTTCCACACCTCTATACCCAAAGTGTTCTTTATCCTCCCCTCTCTCCCCCAGCCCTTCTCAAATCTCCAGGCAGGGCCTTCATCTCCCAGGCACCTTTCAGAGGAGCTGAGCAAAGCACCCACCCACGTGCAGTGGATCTACTCCAGTTCCCAGAGCAGCTCATTTTATTAAACCAGAACCAGGCTTTTGGGTTTTTCCAGTTGAAGGAAGGTGGAGCAAAAAAATTACTGGAGAGGTTCTAAGCATGGAAATCTCTGAAGCCAAGGGTGTTTCCTCTTAGGAGGTTACTTACATCTTGGCAGGAGGAAAGGTGGGGAGAGTTAACTTGAGCGAAGAGGAAGTGTGGCTGAGAGCTGCTTTTCCTACCTCGTCGGCCGTGTCAGGAGTCTGTGAGGTGCCTGCACGGGGGTTGTGGCCACCAGCCCACAAATCCCATTTTTAGCTCTGCTTCCTAAGCAATTGAGAGCTCTGTGATGACAGGCCATGGGTGCCAGGCTGCAGGGGGGGTCACAGGGGGTGTGCACAAGCAGGAGCCGATAGGGGCAAAACCTCAGCAAAATTCCTGCTAATGCCGCAAAGAACATCTCCCCTTTTACCAGTTCTGCTTCCTGTGGCTGGTGCTGCTGCTGGAAAACTCAGAACAACACAAAACCAGCCCTTTCTGTACGTGTTCTATCGCTGTGGTTCAGCCAGTCTTCCTGAAGGTTCCCACGGGTGAGACACAAAAAGGATACAGCTTCCGAAGCTCTTCCTTTCCGGGGAGAAGGGGAGAAACAAAGAGAAGAAAACGAGTTTAGCTGTTTGAACTGAAACCACTGCAGAAACCTTCAAACCACTGCTGTTACTGGAGAGCTCAAACAGAAATCACTTGTCGGCTCACTGGAGGATTTGCTATTTTTTCAGCTTCTGCAGCTCAGGTTCCAAAAAATAACTCTTCCAACTCTATGAATTCTAAAGTCATCTGGGGGAAAGCCCCGGTGTGAAAAGTCACTCTCCCCGAGGAACCCAGCTCTTTCAGGACGTGAAGACGCGCACAGGCGTTCCCCAGAACTTGTTCATCCTGCCCTTTCCCAGCAGATGACACTTCATCCCCTCCAACCACGCCGCAACAAGGGAAACATGCAAGGCAACCACAAGGGCCCATTTGGTTTTAAATGGTGAGAAAGTGTTTGTGGGGAGCACAGGGCTCCCCGGTTCCTCTGCAGAACATCCTTCCAAACTGGTTCCCTTCAAGAGCAAAGACATTTGATGGAAAACCTTAATATGTCCTGCTAAACCTTAGTACCTCCTGTTACACCTTAATATGTCCTGTTAAACCTTGATATGTCCTAGAAAACCTTGATACCTCCTGAAAAACCTTGCTATGTCCTGGAAAACCACAGTATGTTCTGATCACTTGCAGAAATCGTTAACAAGTATTTTCTCTAAGCTAACCAATACATTTTCCTTTATTTATCTCTTTTTTTAAATAGAAATTCCCTTTGCAACACAATGGCACTGACCTAGTAAAGCACCTCTTAAGTAACTCATCAATATTCTCTTTCAGGCACATGAGGAATTGAAAAGCTCTGATCTCTGTTTCAGAGAGAGCAAAAGTGCCCACGAGAGGCTGGTTCATCCATCTTCCCAGACAGCTCGTTAGGGTCCCATCCGTGGGCCTCGCTCACCTCCCCATCTCAGGCTTGATGGAGCTCTGAGCACCCTGCTCTGGTTGAGGATGGTCTTGCTCAGTGCAGGGGGGCTGGACCAGGTGAGCTTTGAAGGTCCCTTCCAACCCAAACCAGCTTATGATTCTGTATCTCCATCTCTGGGCTGCTCGGGGTTAACGTCCTCAGCACCTCAACGCTTTCATGCAGTCAGACCCAAACGAATCCCCACTAATCAGGCACCTCACGAAGGGACCCAGTTTGGGAATACAGTGGAAACAGGCTTCACCTCCTCCCTGCTCTCTGCCAAGGGGCTGCAGGCTCCCGACTCTCCTCCTTTCCCTCAGCCACGCGGCGTTTTGAGGGGTGCTCCGGGCTCGGTCACACGCCGCGTCCTGACATCTTTGCCTCTCTCCCCCGCTAGAAACCCCGCCGCGCAAGGATCGGCTGCTCCTGTTTGAGAGTTATTTTAGACTGCCAAGTCGGGTATTAATTAATATTAATCAATGCCACGACTGCCTGTGCAGCCGTGTTGTTGTTACACAGGAAGTGTCTGGATACGGGGCTTCTCCCGTACAAGCAAACACTGAGCTGCACCGGCGTAGCCTCGCCGGCCGCTGATTAGAGCGGCACCATCTTAATTAATTCATCATAGAATTTATAAAATCACAGAATCGTTTCGGTTGGAAAAGACCTTTAAGCTCCTCGAGTCCAGCCATCAACCTGACCCTGCCCATCTCACCACTAAACCGCGTCCCTCAGCACCACATCTTTTAATCTCCTTAACGGCAGTTTCCCCAACTTTTAAACTTTTAATTTATTAAGTCCTTTTTCCACAAGAGGGCACTGACCGCCCCCCCGCCGCTGCCCTGCTATTTGCCGAGGAGGTGCTGCCTCCCCCTGAGCACCGGGGGACATTTCACTACGAAAGGGACGCTGCAGTTCAGCGGCAATTACCAAACCGGCTGAACACACCATTGCAGGCAGGACATCAGTGTTGCTAATCCCAGCACCCTGAGACCGGCTCACTGCTGGGATCTGCAAGGTCTCCATCGCTGCTGGGGGAGTGTTAACTTGCAGAGCCAAGCGTTCTGGCACGGGGTAGGGGGGGGGAATAAAAAGGCACAGTAATAATTAAAAAGCTTTTATATGAAGCACGTGGAGTCGCAGCAGCGAGAACAGCCTTCTGCTCGGGGCATTTCCACCAGGGAGAGCTGGCAGAGCAACCTGAACCTTAGCCCCGAATCTCTGCCTCCTGGAACCTGGCAGGGTCCGGGAGGAACCCAAGTGTCACACCACTTATTTCCAGTTGTATAAATTCTTTCACGCAGCGGGGTAAATCCCAGGCACTGGGGATGAGGATGGGCTGTGAGCCTTTCCAAGCTGCTCCCGTTCCGAGGAGCGCAGCAGCTGTGACTCTCCTGCCACCGCTGCGGGTCCTGCTGTGACAGCCCTGTCACCAAACCCTGACCTTCCTGGGTGGTTTGGCAGGTGACAGCTACAGGCCACGCTCCAGCTTTATAGCGAGGTGTTTATACACCAAAAGCTTCAGTGCTTATCCAGGCTGCTCTTGATCTTAAAAAGGATCGGGAGTGATGCTGTGCATGCTTGAGGTAGACCATGGTCCATTTTCTAAAGAAACGTGGGGTTTTTTTTAATGTTAAAACTACGAGAAGCAGGCAGCAGCTGTAGTTAACATCACCCAGCGCCCCCAAACTTGGTTTTGGAACTTTAGCAGTTTTAGGGCTTTGGCACTAATCGTTCAGGCCAGAGTTTTCAAAACCAGCTTTGCCTACCTAGGGTTGAAATTCGCATGTTGAGGGGAAACCTTTGACCTCTCTAAAGGAAAGAGAAATTAATCGCTTTGATCACACTAATGAAGGATTTTTTTGTTTGTTTTCTCTGAATCCCAGCGGTTCATAATTTGAAGCAGTTTAATTTTCAAGGGGCGTCACTCGGCCTAAGAAAGCGAACTGGCCGTGGGTGAAGGTGCTTCTCATGCCGCACAAGCGCCAAGCCCCTGCTCACATCTGTCAGGATGTACCTCAGCGTGTCGGGGCTGTCGCGATACCGCTATCGGGCTGTGCTCGGCGCCGCGGCCTAGCTCGGCCTAGCTCCGCCTCGCTCTCCCCGTGTCGTTCCCGCCCCCCCAGCCTGGTGCGGCGAGAGGTGACCCTCTGACACGGTGGGGAACGGCCACCCCCGGGCACCCTCCGGGGCCGCGGCGGGGAAGGGGCTGCGGGTACCGCCGGCACCGCTCCGCTCACCTGGCCTCACAACCGCCATCTTGGAGCGGAGCCCGCCCCCGCCGCCCGCCAGTCCTCCGGCGTCCCGGCAGCCTCTGCGCCTCCCCCCCTCCCCCCGCCTCCTCCTCCTCCTCCTCCTCCCGCTGCCTTCGGGTGCGATCGGAGCGCTCGGCCCGGTTCGGTCGCTTTCGGGCGGATTCGGGCTCTGCCCGTTCGGGCGTCTCCGTTCGGGCCGGCGAAAAGGAATTCGGGTGCGTTCGGAGAGGACTCGGAACAGCTCGGCTTTCCTCGCGCCCGCCTCCCCCGCCTTCGGGAGGGATCGGAAAAGACTCGAGCGGACTCGGGATTCTTCGACCCTCTGGGCCGGACCGCTCGGGGACTCGGCCCTGTTCGGGCGGGCTCGGGTTCCCCCACCCGATCTGTCAGGTATCGCTTCGGGCCGCGCTTCTACGGACTCGGCCGGGCTCGGCTGCGTCCTGCCTTGGGATTGGCCAGCCGGCAGGAAACGCGGGCCCCGCTCGTCGGGAGCCATCGACCGCCTTCGGACCAGGCCTGGAAAGACTCGGGACACTTCGGGTACCATCGGAAGCGGTTCGGAACCTCTCGATTCCGCCCGGGAAATACGTTCGGAAGCGCTCGGGCCAACTCGGCACCGCTCGGCAAGCCCGCCGAGGAGCGCTCGTGTGACCTCGGAACACCGGACTCCCCCAGCCC
>WTSP01019051.1:1929-17650 GCA_025331215.1 Actenoides lindsayi | reverse complement strand
GCTCTTCACCTCTAAAGCCAGATTAACTTCTAGTTCAGCTTTCAACCTTCTAATTATTTCTCTGCATGACCTGACAACATTCTTATACCAAGCCGTCATCTAATCAGCATACTCCAAAAAACCATAGGAATGAAACTTGCAGAGCAAATTGTTTGCCTCTCAAATGATATGCTTTTGTTACACCATCTAGTCAGACCCATCAGTTTGTAGTTATGTGGTGAAGTATGTTTTTCAAACATTTGTGAATGTAATGAAAGGGGAAAAAAAAGTATATTTTTTGTAATGTCAGTAAACAAACTAACTTATAACCTTGCTCTATTCAAAAAATTATATGACCTTTAAAGAACAACTGTGGTATACTTTTTCTGTAATGTGCTATAGAGGTGCTCTGATTAGTTTTATATGAGCCAACTTGGGTATCTGAAACAAGATGGCTGAAGCCAAGCTTTATATGATTAACTTTCTCTTCAAGAAGACTGTTTAAAGTGGACTACAGTACTCTAAACTTTTCCTTAGTTAGATTTTTCTTGAAATGTACTTTTTCTTAATAAGCCATTTGCTGCAGGGGTACCTGTGTTTTCTTTTGAAGCAACTGATACTCCTGGCAGAGCATTGCAGTTTCAGTGAACAAGGACCGTTTCAAATTTAAATGCACATAAAGGACATTTTACTTTGTTATAGTGCAGCCTGGAATATGAAGAAAAAAAAAATAAAAAGATTTTTAGTCCACAGAGAAGATATGCAGGAACGGATCACAGAGGCTAGGACCCATCTATGAACTCTGACAAAATAATATTTCATATAGTTCCTTCAAGTCTTGCTTCTTACTTTTCTCTGTGATTATAAATAAAGTACTGAAATTGAACTTCTTTTAAAATAATCCTTCAAAAAGAAACACAATTATTCCATCTGGTATATTGCAAACACTTTGGAAAAAGTGATGCAAATTGTGATGTATCTCAAAAAAACCTATGTAAATTACATATAAGCACATGCACATGCAAATGCTAGCCCGTATCCCAAACAAGCTTGTTCAGCACCCCAGCTGTCAATGTGACAATGGTTAAAACTTGCATTAAACAAGGAACTTCATTTTAAAAAAAATGATGCTCTGTAGTTAAACTGTTCTGTTTTACTGTGCTTCATAACAGGACTTCTCTCGAATTTTCCTCAGATGTCTTTTCTGGTTTCCCTTATATAAAAGAAAAAGTAAATAAATCTTTACTTGTTCCCTCAAAGAGGAGTTATAGAAATAGGAACAGCGCAGATCTCTCCATTAGTATTAGTATTATCCCATGAAAAACCAGCATAAAACAGGGCAAGAGTTAAACCTATTCAAAATTATGTGTTTTGCCACCAGGCCCAGTAAACCCATTAGGCACTGATGCTGACTTGTGAAGGACTCTTTTCATGTAGGATGAAGTAAAGGGGTCTTGCAGCCTTCTGCTCTGCCTGGATTGATAGCAGAATTTCTGTGCATTTAGACATGAGGCAGTAACTGAGAATCCCTGTCTACGTTTCACTTTTTTGGCTGAGTGGGTTAGATTTTCACTTGCTATTGCTGCAGTCTGCATTTACAGTATTAAAGGAAAAAAAAAAGGAAAGAATTGTGTATTCTGGCAGGGCAACAGAAAAATAGCAGAAATAGTACTGAATTTGCACTGCTCACAGCAGAATGTAAGAGCAGTATTCACACACATTCACACCCAAGTGACTGTAGTATTTCTTTTCACCTTTGGCTTTCCTCAATTGTTGCAAGGGATCTCTCCTGGAATTTCCATTATCCACTTATTCTCTACACTCGGATTGCCTGTCAGCTGCTGCCGCCTCCATGGTACATTTAAGAGAGAAATTTGACATTAGAACAAGTAGCTATAGTTGCGGGCAATCTGCTTTGTTCTTGGTCTAAAGGAGCCACAAATTAAGATAGCATTGCAGCATCTGGATAAGCATTGCCTTTCCCATATATAGAACATCCATCTTTACTGTGACCATACTTACTGGTTTCTGAACACATTGCAGATTTGCATAGATTAGGTGAGTTGATAGAAGACAGATTATACTTTCTGGTTTAGGAAAATCATACATTAATGAATTAAATGGTAGCCATTGAATTATATGGCTTGACAAGCCTAATTCTGTATTTGGTCTTTTGTGTTGGTCTGTGTTGTCCTGGCCATTCCTGTCTTGAATACCAACCCAGTAACTTGATTTTCTGAAGGTTCTCTTCCTGTGAGCAATGTCTATGATACCATTTGGATCATTTTGACAAAAAACATAAGGTACATTGAACAGTTTTGGATAAAATAGTGCACTCTTTAGTATTAACCTGTTTACTCTGTACAGGCTTACAGAACTTCTAGGTCTCTTCTGAATTTTACTTGAATGGATAGTTGATAAAAGAAGTAATCTCTTACATGAACAAGTTCCAGAATACTAAGTGGGAAAACAAAAGTTTTTTTTCACTAAGGTTTATTCATGTTGGTCTACATTTTATACTTGGGATTACTAAGAATTATTCATAGAGTCATCATTGCATAACAAGCTTAATCTGGAAAGACTTGGGAAAATGAACTCATCATTTCCATACCTTCCTTGTTATTCATAATTTGAATTTCAGCCATTAGTTACATTTTAGACAATACAATAACTGAAATGACATCAAGCAATCCTATGGAAAAATATACGCACCAAAATCTGCCATGGAGATAATTCATTAGATTTTACAGGATAGCAAAACTCACCAAGGGGTGTGTGTGTGTTTATGTGCACAATCTGCTGAAGCTGAAAAAACAACTGCTTGATGAGTGTTTCTTCCTTTGTACCAGCCTACCCACTGAGCTTGTAATTATTCTTGCTTTTTATCTAATCATTATGAGAGAGAAAACAATGTTTTTTCCTGCTTTCCTCCTTCACAAATCACACATAAGAAAGTCTGTGGATTCTGATTCCGTTTTTAATTTTCCCCTGTCCCTCACAATTAATTTGAAATGTTTTAAATTATCTATACAGTAATTAATGTTCTTCAAAAAATAAGTGTCTTTATGAGGCAGTTGTACTGGTCTCCCGTTCTCACAGATGCAGGCCTGAGCAAAAATCCCTGGAAGGTAAGGAAAAATCATGCACGTTCAATCAAACTATGTCAAAATATTCAGGAAGGCATTAAAGAAGAAATAGCTAATCCCTGACTTCCCTCAAATGAAGCAAGTTGATTATACAAATAACACTGAAAAGCAATAATAACAACTCATTTTAGATTCATAACTGTGAGACATTTAATAAAATACAATTTTATAATCACAAAGCTTCAATTTCAAGAGAGCGTAAATCCCATTGAGAGACTAAAATCCCATTTAGAGATAATAAATCTCATTGAATTTCCCTTTCAAAATTATATTTCTGGTGACATTTGGTATGGACATTATTTATTTATAAATCATCTTGAGCATATAAATGTCTTGTAGCTATACTGGAATATGTGTAACTGTATGAACTGAATATATTGCAAATTCTTCAAAACAAAGGTGGTTTCTTTGTTCTATATCTATAGAGAGCTCAGTACTACCAGGACCCCTAAGCTCATTACACAAGCACAGTAACAAAAGTAGCAGCACCATTAATATTGTATTCCTTGAGGTAAATTGTATTTCTTTAAAATTTTATATCTTACATTTTATAAAGTATCATGTACCACATACACCAAATGTATTAGACAAAGGCTTTATGTATTAATAGTAGTTGTAGTTGTGTATATGCCTATATTATCATTAGAATGGAACATATTATCATTCCACTTAAATGGAAAAATGCATGTACACAAGAAAACAGCACAGGTATATTCTGGAAATTAAAAAAAATCAATTCAGAAGAAAAATTATGCTTAACATAGTACATAATATTACAAGTTTGAGGGATCTTGTTCTAAAAGCATCAATTCAAGATGTATTCTTAGATGTCCATGCTTGTAGAAGTTACTAATTTTTGGGTTTTTCCTTGTAGTAAAACCAGAAAGGGATAATAGAGTATTAAGGGTCTGATAATAATCAGTACAGAGAAGTGAAATAAGAGAAAAATAAACATTCATGAGTAAAGGAGGAGGAGGAAGGGGGGAAGAGGAGGAGTGAGAAAAAGCAAAAGAGAGAGAAAGTTAGTATGACAGATGTATAGTAAAGGAAGGAATCAAAGCCAACCCACCAGTATTTATGATAAAGACTTCTGTCTTTACATTTAGAAGAGAAAGTTACTTTCTGACTATTTATGTCAGTAATGTGTTATCCTTCCTATTTGACCCTTTCTTAGGCAGCTATTGAAATTTTGCAGATTGTTACTACCAGGATTTTAAAACATCTGTCAGGTTTGTCCCAGAGGTTTATGTCTAACTAGTAACAAATCATTATTTCTCCCACAGAAGATTAGTATTTTTCTTTAGCTTATAGAAATCTTACAGTCATTAACTTTAATTTATCCTATCAAAATTGTGTATGGAAGGTGTTGAAAAGGCATATTCCAAGTCTATTAGTAACACTGACACAATAATATCCTCTACCCATCAAATCATGCTTGAATTCATATTGCTAATAGTCAAGATTTCCTTGGTATGTCTAGATTAAAAGCAAATAAATTAACGTCATAATGACAGTTTTAAAGTAGAACATTTTATGATATAATACATCTAAAATATATACCAAACCTGACAACAGAATCAATCAAAAGCCAAAATGAAATGACTCATGCAGAAATGCTGAGAAACAACAAAGCAAGCAACATACAGAAGGCACCCAGGGAAACCACATGGCTTGAAACAAAAGGAACACAAACTGAGTAATGGAAGGCATGCTGGGCAGAACAAGCAAATACAAACAGCATACAATAATGTACAGAACTGACTAAAATAGGATATGAAATACAAGAAAAGGATTAATGAAGCAAACAGAAAAGTTGTGAAGTGCCTAATAATAATAATAAAAGGGAAGAAGTAAATGAAAGAATGTATGGCTAAAGCAAATCTGTTGCACAAAGCCCGTCGTTCAATCATCTGACACTTCTTTAAAACAAGTGAGATTTTGTTTAGGGGTCTAATCTGAGGTGTAAGGCTAAGAAATCAGGATCTTTGCACCCTGATGCCCTTCTGTGAAAGGAATCTACAGGGAATACTGAACTCTCATTCTGAGAGCACCCACTTTACACAAGTGTGGTATTTGAATACAGGCTTTTAAACTGCTTTGTATTGACAATGCAGTGTCATGGCATCTGTTTGACAAGATAGAAGGGTAAGAAGGAGGATGTAAAATAGTAAAAGTAGGCAGATTACAGAGCTGTTTGAAGAAGCAGAATGCCACTAGTCTGTTTTCCACAGCAGTTTCATTGCCAAACTGACTTCTAGTAAAATGGTATCAAGTGCATCAAGTCTCATCAGTCTCATCGGCCCAGACTGCAGAAAAATCTGCTGACTTCATAAAAATGAGAAGGCTCCAGATGAATGATGGCTGTACATGGAGTAAGGAAGTGACTGAATAGACTCTGAAAGTTTGCAAGTTGTTTATGTAAAAATTATGTATTTACTAATTACAGAAACTTTAATGGCTTCATGAGATCAAGAAGATGTAGGGCAAGAATTCTGGTGAAAGAGTAAGAATTTCAGTCAATGATGAAGGGTTGCTGAATCCAAGGAAAATCCTACACTTAAGCCCCCATTTCTATGCCTCAAATAGAAGACTGTCCAGATTCTAACTTTTTTTTTTTTTTTTTGGTAGCTATTCCATAAATAAATGATCTAAATATAACAACATTAGAAGTGGTAGCAGTATAGATCTGCTGAGCCTGTGTTTGTTAACATATTAATGTAGATTGATGAAAGTGCAATTTTATCTCTTCTTAACGAGGTACCTTGCATGAACAGCTAGCCAGTAAGTGAAGACATGAGTACTGGTAAAACATGTTAAATTCCTGAAGACAAGGTGGAAAGAGGAAGACTTTGGTTTATTATAGTTTTGCTACTCTGAAGGGTACTCTGAAGGAAAAGCAAAACAGATGTGTCGCATCCCATGAACATTTCAGAAGGCTAAGAGGCTGTCTGAAAAAATAAAGGGTCAAGGTGAAGGCATCTGCTGCAAAGATAAAAGCAGATGTTCAGGCATAGTCGGAGGACAAAAGCCTGTGTCTAAGAAAGGGAAACAGCATTTTGACAGCTGGAGAGTATAGAGTTCCCACCAGAGACCACTTGTGCATGGAAGAAGTGGAACCATCTTCACAAGTCATCAGCTTTCAGGCAGAACCACAGGATGTGGCTTTTCTTATCCAATAACTGCACCTTAGCATCACCTGTTACCTAGCCATCTCCTAGGTATTTGAGACATGATCTATTATCCAGACAGGTCCCTGTCAATAACGGAAAAGAGAATTAACCTTAATTTCTTTTTAAAAGTTTAACCATACAGAGGCCACAGTGGGAGTTTGTTTCAACTGTAGGACTAACCTGTAGGTAAGTGCACATGCAAATATATCATTACATCAATCCATTATCACAAACAATTACTAGATGTGCCATTATCGTGATTGTACCAAAATGAACTTTTGCAAGAATGAAGCCCTAAAAAAGCAGTAGGAGTCTATGTTGCCTCTGGCAAAGCCAATGACAACAGAAAATTGTGGAACGGAAAGCTGGTAATTATTGGACAAATTAGTGGAACTAATTTCATGTTTAAGTTTCTGTCACTTCATTTTAATTCTAGTTGCTTGTTATTAATGGAGATTAATTTTATTTTTAATACTTGTAACAAACTTTGAGGATCCTTTCATTCAACTTAAACAAATCTACCACTTACATTTCCTGCCTGGATTTATTATTTTTTTTCGTGAAAATGAGACATTTTTTGTTAATATCAAACACTCCAAATGCTTTTTTTACTCAAGTAGGCACTATGTATCACTCAGCTGTTCAGTTTATAATGCAGGCTCATTACCATACTCATTATTGTGAATTATGGAAGTTTCCTGGCTGGCCTTCATTAACCATCTGGCACTTAAGCACTGATTTGTTTTTATATATAACATTAATTTTACAAAAGCACCTGAACATCCCCTGGAACATGGATTTAATCTGTTTCTCAGTATTTTTGCAAGACCTCAACGATTGTTCCAAAACCATGTTTTGCTTTACCTTTATTATTTACATGCATGCATGACATCACACAATTGCATGCATGCAATAACAGAGAGAAATATTTACCTGCCTTCTACTGCCTATTCAATAAATTGGTTTCTCTGTCTTGGCCAGGGGATGATTTAATCAAGCCTTGACCTGGGCCAGCTTTTCAGAGCATGCTTTTCACAAAGCAGTAGTTTTGGGCCCAACACTCTGCAGCTTGACTTTACTGTTTTAGATAAGTTTCCAAATTTCTTTTAAAAGTTACTTCTGAAACATTCAGGTAAACATGTTTTTAAAAAGTACAGTATTTCAGTAGTTCCTCTCTAGTGCCCACAAGGCACTAGAATCCAGTCTTAAAGGATCTGAAGAATAAATAATGCAGGTTGGTTATATCTGTTTTTTCCTTTTACATTCTGTAAAATTGTTTTTTCATTCCAGGTCTTGATCATTCATAATATTCAGTGGAAACCAAGTAATTTGTAATTACTGCACATTATGAAATATATTAAATCATTGAGGTTCCCAAACATCAATTTTAAAACATTTCAAAGATATCTTATAAATACTGTATTATGTTAACAGCTTGAAAATTTCTGTAATGTCAGAATCATGCTATAAAACCTTTGGGAAATGTATTAACCTCAGATTACAATGTCTACATCTTCAACAGAGTGTCCAACTTTCTCGGTTGTGTATTTCTTCAAATTATTTGCCTGATCTTATATACAAGTATTTTTGATAAGTTTTTCCATCTGAACAGTTGCTTTGTCTAACACATGGCTTTGTGCTCCTGTGTCATTAAGAAAATTCATCCTAGGATTGACAGTTTGTATAGTTACCCCAGGCAAAGAAAGCCCTAAACAAGGAAACCTGGAGATGAATCATTCATTCTTGAAGGTTTCCACAAAAGAGCACTGTGAGCTGGTTCTGTGTGACCAAAAAAAAAGTCACTGATACATTTAACCCCTTTGCAGTACTGACTGGTGAACTGAGGTAACAGAGCCCTGTGGTAGAATGTTTATACAACTAAAGTACAACTTTGTGTGGGGTGGGGTGTAAGTGTCTTGATCAACAATTAGGATTTTGAAAGTTAACTTACTATGTGATTCTAGATGAACATGAAGGTGACATACACGTCACAGGCTGATCCATTACAAATCCTCAGAGCCCATTTCAGAGCACTCATGTTGTTTTGAAATGAGCTATGGTGTTTCCTTCTGGTTTTGTATTCAGTTCTGTTCTTCTCCTCAGAGGATATAAGCACACATTTTATGCCTTTCTTAAGAGTTCACCATGTATAAGCTACTGTGGTTAGAAAAATAGGTAGGTGTCAAAGCTGCTGCAGTTGTCTCATTGTGCAGTAGGAAACAAGAGAGGACATGTCCATAGGAGGACTTAGGTGGCAGCATGGCTTGAGGTGTTTTCTCCCAACACGGTTTTTATCACGCTCCGTATATTGTTGTGGGTGAATGATACATACTTCTCTTCCTAAGGCCATGCTTAGAAAATAAGAGAGCCTTGCTAAAGAGTTTTAAAGAAGGGCTTTTGGCCTTCTAGGGAACTGATCCTAGCGGAAGGTGATGTCTCCAAAGGAAAGGATTGCATTTGCTTTGGTGACCTCAGCAAAGCCTGCAGACCTACGCTGGGTGGTACCCCAATCAGTGTGTTATCTGTTTGTCCCACGTTGTTCCCATGTGCTATTCCAGACGTTCATGCATAACATTAACTGGACTCGATTCTCCATTCCTGGGCCAAACAGCTAATCCATCTTTTACTTGGCTGCATTACTAGCAGTAAGGGAGTTTCTTCCCTCCTTGAAACCTTTTCTCCCTCACACCTATGAGATGCTTGTGTTTGTGGAGCAGAGTGCTGTCTAACGAGAATAAAAAGGGAGCATGAAACTGCCAGCAAAACAGCCTGGTTATAATACTGTGTCAAAGAGCAGTAGTACAATAGTTAATCATAGACTTAGTATAGATGAAAACAGGTAAATTCAGATTTAAAAGCAGATAAACTCCACTACCCTGCATTTCTCCTCCTATTTCCCCATATGCTATCAAGTAGCTATGTTGATCATTCTACTACTAGGAACATGCAATTTTAAAAGTTCCAGATTATTTTGGCCTTGGCCTACAAATTAAATGAAATAGATGTTCAAACATATGGCTGACATGCCAGACTATTAGTTCTATCAGTAACACTGACAGTAAACTAATCTTAATATAATTAAATTGTATACTGCAGACACTCTACAAAAGCTTCCTTTTAAATTGAATTACCACTGAGATGCTGCATCAGTGTTCTCAACAGGTATGCCCTATTGACTAGAATTGAGACCATTATGCAAGGGTAAATGGTAAGGCCTGTGACCCCTTGGTCTTCTGACACTTGGTAAAGTTGTCTTGGACTCTGAGCACTTCAGCAAGGTATAATATTCACTATTCTCTTCAAAACTGACCAAGAGTTTGTTCCTAATAAGTACAAGAGGGAGAAAGTGTTCTATAAAATGTGTGTGAGCCTGTTCACAGTTTCAGAATAAAGCTCTACAGGTTTTCCAGGTATCAGATTGACAAAATGCAAACCCTGGTCTTTAATCTTTTCATTCTAGAAAAATAAAGCAAATGCACTAGAAAGAATTTCTTTGTGCAGACCCCTCCTGCCTGAGGCATTTTCGCTGGTGCTTTCTGTCTGTGTGAAGTCCCCCAGAAGCTGCTGAACAAAGAAGTGCTTCTGCAGACTCTGGGCAGAAGTGGGCAGCCCCTGCAGCGCTGCTGGTGCAATATCTCTGTGTGGCTCTGCTGTTATGCCCTGCTCTAGCTGCCAGCTTCTGGCCTCCGTTAAAGGTCCAGGCAGGCGGGCAGCTTGATCCCTTAGAGCTGACTTTTTTTGTTCTCCTGCACTTTCTCCATACACAAGAGAACTAACCTCATTCCTTATTTAAATAACACAGATTTAACTAATGCTTTCACTACCTTCTTATTATTTTGAGTTCTTGCTTGTTAAATTCTAATGACAGTAGGAATAGCACAAAGAGCATGTTTTCTGGGTTCACTGTATGACAATTATCTTATTTAAAATAAGGCTGTATATGACCATTTCATTGCACTAGATGGAATAGATTTCCATTCGTAATAACACCCAATAATTTTTGAGCATTTTTCATTATTTGTCAACCCTTGCTCTGCCTTCAGATTCTTGGAAATCAACACTTCAAATAAAGGATTTCTACTTTCTGCTGTACTAATACATATAATTAAGCTTAGAGGCTAATAGGTCTTTAGATTCTGATGGCATCAATTAGCTGTGCTATTCCTTTGGGCAAATTGCCAGAATGATAGAAAGGCAATTATAGAAAACAGAATATTGTTTGCTTAAATGAAACTCTGCTTCTCCATCTTGTATTATTATCATCAGTGGTAGCTGTTGTGGAACTGTAGGAGTAAACATTGTAGTAGGTATATTTAATAAGAGTAGAACACAAGTTAACCTAATGAAGATTTCCAGAACAGTTGTTACTTTCTGTTTCTCTTAAACCAGCACACATTACTTCTTAACTCTTCTGACATATAGTATGAATTTTCACATAACCAGAACTGAACAATTATAAATGTAAATACCTTTGAAACATGAATTGCCATTTAGAGTAACTAGACTGTTTTCCAAAGAATTAAGTACCTAATATAGGCATATACAGAACTTTCAATTACATTTTATAGTGCCTATTGCAAACCATTTTGTTCTACCAGAAACTCACATTCAGTTATGAATTGTACTGTCACTTCTATTGATCTTTATTTCTTTAGTTGCTGCTGCCATAGCCCCTCTAACTTGTTCAACAGAATGCATCATTGTAGTCCTTTGCTTTGAAAGAAGGTGTTATACTTTGTCAGAGGTTAATGTTGTCTTTGTATAAACAGTTGTTACTGATGCTGTAAAACTTGCCTGTTTGGAGTCTGACCAGTTGTTCACGTATTTGATCTGAAGCAATATGCATACATTTTCCAGGAAACATTGTTATTGCATGGATAAACTTCAAATTAATTTCACTATTCTGTGCAGCTGCAGACTGTGATTAGGTGGCAGAAGCCAGTAATCATTGGCTCTACACAGCTCCTTATTTTGAAATGTCTCTTTTTGGGAGTATTTGTGAGAGCCATTACAGCAGGCATTTCGGGGGAGATGCTTTTGAGTAAGTGCCTTAGTCATTGCCTCGACTGTGGGTTTGTACAATGCATTGCATACTGTCTTCGGTCTCCAAGTTCCTGTAGGATGTCTATTTATTTTGAATCCTTTATGTATACAATGGTGAGGCACAGCAATCTCTGGAGGACAGCAGTATTGCCACTGCTGAGTGAGGCTTGCCTTTGCATAATTACCTATGTGCTCTTTTTGGATGCCACTTGTTCTGCTTAATCTTGGCATTGCTTGCCAACTTGAGGTGTAAGCACGGTTAAGATTAAGTGTCACATTGCATAGTCTCTGTGCTGGCTCTGCAGGCTTCCCAGTAGAGTGAGAAAAGCTGTCTTGGCCTCATCATGGCACCACTAGCTTTTTCTCATGTTCTAAATGAACATCAAACTGTTTTAAGCCTGGGAATGAGCTTCTGCCTCCATCCATGAACATAACTGAAAATTAATCAACTAAGAACTGAACTGGACTGCAGAATGTGGACTGTGCAAGGAACGGTCTGAACCAGGTTGTCCATAGGAAAGAGGTATTTGAGTATTTACCCATAACATTAGAGTTATGGGTAAATAGTCATCACAGCATCACAAACTTGTAGTACTTTTCTTTGCTTTTATCTATTCAGTGAAGTATATATATGTCTGTAGCAATCCATTTTTAATCTAGTATTCCTTTCATGTTCCTGAGTGTAATGTAATTGTAGTGGGCATTATTAAATTCATACAAAATATTCTGTCTTTTTTGGAAGTTTTTCGAATTACATATATATATATTTAATGTAGTTCATCATTATTTATATAAATTTTTCATCAAATACAGAGCCAGCTGAAACTACATTGCATCAGAAAACCTTCTGTAATTACACAGCATATTTAGATATGTCATATGTTATACAAGACATTAGTCCCCTTGCAGCTCAGCAGATTGGAATGGCCTTTAGGTTTCATTTACAATGATCCAGAACACTGGTAATTAATTTGCAAAGCCAGTCCATGAATATACAGTTGGAAGTATCTGATATTTTGAGAACATAGATTTAAAGGGAAGAGAGCATGGAAAAGGGCACATTCATTTTTCTGTCATGTTTTGGTAGCCTAGAATATCTAAGAGATTGCTTTTGTATATGGACAAATACACTTACTTAAGAAAGGCAGCCATATGGATGATGAATAGTTGAAAGAGGACATCTGGAGATATACCATTTGAAAAGATTAATAATTATTCTTTTGTACCACTGCTATCTCACAGTAATGAGAAACTTGTTTTCAAAGTTTCCTATAAACTTTTGAAATTTAGCATTCACTTTTAAAAGTATATTTCTTGAATTTTTCTTTTTATCTGGTAAAAAATGTTATGGGTGCCCATATCCTACATTTTAATACCCTCCTCATTCCCCAATCCCTTTCTCATCCAGTAGATCTGTCTAGAAAGCATATTCTGCAAGGTACAGAATGTGGTGGCCAGCCACCAAAAAAATACTTAAACATGTACTCAGCTGTCACTGAAGCCAGTGGGATTTAAATCTGGTTAAATCCTTTGCCAAGAAGGAAGCTTTGCAGAAACAGGACTCATATGCAGTGTTGTTAATGTGTTAATTCCAAGTTCTTTTACTTATTCAAGAAGTTTTATTTATTCACTCTATTGTCTACCCTCCTGCAAAAAAAAAGTCATTAAAAACTGCTTTATGTGGTTGTTCAAGTAATGATATGAGTTGTGGGCACAATAAAAAGCAAGAATTAAACATATCACCGACTCTGAAGAGCGTAAGTGCTAACTTCGCAACTTTGACTGAAAATAATGTAAACCAGATTAAAAAGACAAAGAGAAAGTGCCACTGAAGTTGGGTCTTTTCTTTGTGGACAGTGGCAGTGAATCCGAAATACACAAACAGATGGTGATGATTATGGTGATAATATACATGACTGAGGAGAGCACAGATAAGCAAGCTGGTCTACATTTACTCTGAGACACTGAACAAAGTCTTGTCTTCAGGCCTCTTAGTCACTTCGCTGAATAAGGAGTAGATCAGGTTTTGGTGATGATCCTGAGAAGAAAACAGTGGGGTTGTTTGTTGAAAAATTTCTATCTGACCTGAAACCATGGATGTAGAGAAAAGGAAGAGTTAGTTGTTGGGAAAGCTCTGGTTACCTATTACCCAAGGAAAACAACTCACTGGGTATGACTGTGAAAGATGATCTGCTTCACCAGGGAGGCTTATACGTTCCTCTCCAGTTGGAAAGAAAATAGTACTGGAAAACACTTTTGTCCTGGACCACTGATCTGTAACAGAGTGCTGAACCCAGTGAGTCAATATAACCTAGAAATTAAAATATTCTAATTTATCGGACTGAAAATTACCAACTCAGTGGAGCCCCTGTTTTTATGATGCATTAGAATTTCTCCCAAAAGCCAACTAATTGCTCAACCTTATCAGGGCCCTGCTACCAAATACCTCTATTTCCCCTGTTTCTTCAGGTATTAATGGCTCTGACACATTTCCCCCTGTTAATAATAAGCTTCTTTGATTTTTTTTATGTAAGCAAACTCCTTATTTTTCTGGTTGAAAGATTTTGTTTAAAGTTGTAGCAATTGTTCCCAGCCTGAAAAGAAACCTGTTGTTTCTCTTTTAGATTTCAGAGGAATGGTTTGCATGCCTCATAGTCTGCTTTTTTCCAACAGTATCAGTTAGTATAATATGGGATGTAACCTCTCCCAGCAATCCTTTTCTCATTCGAGTCCACAGGGTCTTTAAAATTCATTCAAGTACTCTTGCTGAATTATAAGTACTATGCCTGTAAGACACAAATGGACACCTGCACTGTTTGTTTGTAGAATTATTGTTGTATCTAATGGCAATCAGTCATTGGGCAGACACTATCTGGACTGACAGATGAAAAAGCTTAAAAAAAAAATGGGGACATTAATACTATCATGGGCAGCAAGAGCCTGTCAAGTTACTGTATGGAGAAACATGCCTAAAATTTGGCCAACATGAGATGCATAAAGCTGTTTGGCCATGTAGCCAGAGATAAACAGCTGCAAACAGATTTTTTTTGTTTATCAGTCAAACATTCGTCATAGAACATGAAGATCTCATACACTGTTGGCTAATTTAATATTATTTGTACATAGCTTATGATTTTAATAGTCCTATATAATGCAAAAGCTACTAACCTAAATATTTTTTAAAATACAATTATTACAAAGCCTGCACTTCATGCACATGTATTTTAAACCAAAAACAAAACCCAAACCCAACCACAGTAATAAACATATTGATATATTTTTACTGTTAGACAAGAAGTAACGGTTCAAAAAAGAAAAACAGATTTAAACACAGTGTCCCCTTTATAGGTAGTTACATATTATAACTCTTCAGAGCTCTTAAATTTAAAAGCCAAAAAGCTAGATATGTACACTTTTCTGTGAAAATAGATCATTACATCAGTGATTGTTCAGTTACAAACTACAGTCATGGTCAGTGTTCTCTTTCTCTTTCTTAGTGGAAAACCCTATTGTATCGGTCTATTGATGGAAGCACTTATTCCACAACATCGTAATTCTATAGCAATTAAAAGGAGAGCAGAGGTCTTGTGTCATGCCCTTCCCGTCTCTTATTTCTCATTTGAGGATAACGGTTTCTGCTAAACGCTAAGTTTCCTTTTAGTTTTTCCTGTTAATTGTAATCTGAATAGCGGTACACTTAATGGCACGCTGAAAGCCTGTTGGCTAAGAGTTCCTATTCTGTACTGTATTTTAATGTTAGTCTGTATGACTACTTTTCCATGAATGTGCACAGAACTCAAATATTTACACATGCAAATCTAGTAAATCTAATAGCTGCCTGTGCAAACATAAGCACAGTATTGAAATGTCCCATGACTTTTTTTTTTTTTAGAAAATGTCCCAAAAGAATCCTATTCAAGGTGTAACTTTATCTGACAAAATACTCAAAGTCTGTGAAAGCCACAAACCAACATTGTTTTTAGGTTTATTCAAAGGCTGTATTGGTAGGCATTGGTAGGTATTTGCCATTCTACTACTTTTTATGCATTTGTGATGCCTTTTTTTATTATGTATTTGTACTATTTTGAATGAATTATACATTACTGTCTCACTGCTGCCCAGACCCAGTCCATCTTTTCCATTTGCAGAAGGGAAGAGAGGAAACAGTGTAGAAGTTCAGGACTGCACCTGTCATTTTCATGAAAATATTTACTCCTTTTCCTTCCCCTCTCTGCTCTCACCCTCTTCCCTTCCCTTCCTTCCCTTCCCTCTATGGCATTCTGCCATAGGGTGGGGACTACACTAACCAGTGCATGTGTGTATATATATATATATATTTTTTTTTTATTATTATTATTATTTTTATTTTATTTTATTTTTTTT